>JAEQBH010001322.1:0-138319 GCA_016808115.1 Tetrastigma voinierianum
GCATTTTTTTTATCAAAAGATCGCTTCGAGTCGTATTTAAGCCGACCGCCTAAGGTTCTTTTCAAAATATATCCATATATGCATATATACATGACAAAGTATTCGACTATATAAAATATGCAAATCGCTTATACAATGAAGTTCACATAGCCGTTCCTCGATGGTTCGATTCATCACAGAGGACATTTCACGGCGCACTGTCTCGGTCCCGAAATGCTGGAAACATATGGAAAAGAATGAGCTAAAGGAGCCCAAAGGAGTGCATGATTTTCATTAAGATACCATTTTCGCATATACCAAAAGTAATACATACTTATACAATTAAAAATCCCTTTAAGCCTTAAACTTTCTTTCAAAGTAATACATACTTATACAATTAAATTCCATTTATGCCTTAAACTTTCTTTTATACAATTAAAATCCATTTATGCCTTAAACTTTCTTCTTTCTTTCTTTCTTTCTTTCTGATGGAACCCAGGGAAATAAACACACCGAATAAATTCTGCACCGACTGAGGACACTACATTCCAATATAACCACTACGCCGTGAGAAACTCACCCTTCAGATAGGGTTCCAAATTACAGCACCTTATCACGTGTAAGGATATTACTCTAGACACCTAATTCCCTCCCCGCTAAGAACCTATAACTTACCCTCTAAATCCTTACACGCCACAGCATTCCTACGATATCGCCATAATACCATATTTCGTGGTTAGTAACCATCAAGAAACATTTTATCAAAAACATTTATAAATCCATTTAAACTTTACTTTATCATGAAAACTCATATATATATGCAAATATACATATGCATCTTTACACATTTAAACTTTCATAATGCCTAAACATATGCATACATAATCAATATAAATATATATATTGATGCAAGATAAAATATGTACATTAAAATTTTCATTTACATCAAAACTTTTCTGTTTAGGCAATATAAAATATTTACATTAAACTTTTCATTTTAACATCAAAATCATTCACTTTTAAAACTCAATTTGCAAAACATCATTTTTACACTCACGCTCACACCGCTCAATCCCGTCGCTTTCCCGTCGACTCCTGCTTTCCGTCCGATAGTCCTTTTCACCTTTTTCAAGAAAACTACAACTATACATTAATCATAACTCCATTTTAATCCAATTACACATTCATTTAGCCAATGAACAAATTACCCTTAAGCACTAAAAACCCACTCATTTTGGCCAACCTTTTTCCAACAATACTCTATAGACTTTATGACTCAAAAAATTATTCAAACGGTCTTCAAAAATTATGAAACTCTCCAGATCAGTCCTTTATATATCCAATGACATCTCTTTTAAATTTTCAACTTAAAATTCCTTTCCTCTTAAAGCTCAATCACATAACACAAGTTATTGTGTTTTACATCTGATGGCAGAACAGAATCTGCACATAGCTCCACTTTTGACAAATTTATGGTACTTTGGGATTACAATTTGCTTGAACTTCATTAAGATAAATTTTTCTCTAGAAGTCTATTTTAACTCAGAAACTTGAATCACTCCAAATCGGATCAGAAATGAGCAAGTTATGGTCAAAATACGACAATGGTCTAAACAGGAAAACAAGAGCATTTCCGTGACAGAGAACTGCATGTGTTGGCTTTGGCACATAGCCCTACTTTGAGTAAATTTTTGGGCACTTTAGGGTTACAATTTGCATGCACTTCCTTCAGATAACTTTTTCCCCTAGAAGTCTATTTTACCCAGAATTTTGAATCACTCAAATCAGATCTGAAATGAGCAAGTTATGGCCAAAATACGAAAGCTGGTCAAAATAGAAAAATGCAGCATTTCCCGTACTGAGATTCACGCCTTAAAATGACCACGCTTTTCCCGTGATTTTTTTTCCATATTTTTCCATCCAATTCAACTCTATAGTCCATATGCACTTCAAAAAACCATTTCATTTTCATCTTGACATCTCTTTCTACTCAATTCATCTTTCATTACATGTGTATCTTCAAAACTTTTCCTCGACTTATTTCCAAACAACTCAAATATGGGCTATAACCCATACACAACCTAAATATGATAATTATTAGGGGTTTGTTCTAAACCCTAACTCCAATTACTCTCAATTTACTCCATGAATCCATTTAAAAGAGAGGATTCCATAACTATCAGTGTACCATATGGGTTTTGGCAATTTACCCTATCTTCAAGAAATCCAAGGGTAGGATGCAATTTATCAAAACCCTACTTTCGAGATAAGCTATTAACCATACAAAGACTTAAAATTCCATAGATCCATACTTCAAAGGTCATAGTTCCATACCTTGTTTGAGCTTGGCCTCTCTTCTTTCTTCCTCTTCCTCTTCCTCTTCTTCTTTTCCTCTCTTCTTCAAACCCGTATGGCTCTTGTTTGGGAGACAAAATGAGCACTTTGTCTCCCTCCCCTTTTAATAATTTAACTTTATTTATTTACCTTTTGTCCTCCATCCTTCTATATTAATTGCCAATCAACTTATTTTATCGTGATTTGAGCCCATGAATCTCATTGGTCCATTTTAATGAGTCACAAACCCTAACTTTAGCCATTAAGAAATGTTTTGATCGCTCACAAGAAAATATCTCCCTATAGCCTTTATCTCGCTTCACCTTATACTCCGCTTTTATACCGATTAAATGTCAAAATATTCTATGGTCGCCTAAACTTCAAATCGAATATGAAATATTCTAATTAAATCCTTCACATTGGATTCCGTGATCAAATCACCGAAACGGATTAAAATCATTAAAACCCAAGAATCCCATTAATAGCGCATTATTATCCGAATTACGCTCGCACGTCTAGAAACTATCCAACTGACTCGTCTCAGCCTCGCGACTCTATGATTTATCCTATTACTCGTGATTTTTCGGCCCAATTTCCGAAAATTTCAAATAAGCAGGCTCCACTTTCACCGGAATCACTATTCACTTAAATCTCCAACACTTAAATATCGGCTCAAAGTCATAGAAACTGAAATTTCTTAAAATTCCTTTAAACCCCTCCATCCGAATAATATACTAAGAAAATCACTATTCCTCAGTGGCAATCTTGCCATAATTTTCAAAATTTTCACTTTATGCCCAAATGATGTTCGAGCGCTCTAAATTTAATCTACCCTCATGTTTGTGACACTGATTCCTCTAATCAGCCTAAAACTATTATTATAACATTCATCTCAGTCAGGGTTTTACAAACACCCCTCCTTATAAAAATTTGCCCTCGAAATTAACACATTTTGTACCCCGTGATCAAAAAAGATGGATAATGCCTCTTCATCCGCCTCCTCATGCTCCACAGCTTCCTCTATCAGATGACTCCTCCACAATACTTCACGTTGCTCATTAATACATGTGAAGGGTCCGTATATACTTCGCGAGCATAGAAACACGGAAAACATAAGACGCGATCGAGGTCGATGGCAACCCAATCGATATGTCACCTCCTAATCCTCAACAATCCCGTATGGTCCAATATACCGTGGACTCAAAATTTTCCACGCTTCCCAAATCTTAGTACGCCTTCCACGGGAAATCCTCAAAATACTATATCCTCTACCGACATCAGTCCCTACTTACATTATTCGTGATAACTTTTCCTCATTTACCTTGTGCAATTTTCTCATTCATCCCTTATAACTTTGATCTTATCACAAGTCATTTGACAATTTCCGACCTACTAATTTCCTTCGCCTACCTCATCCCAACAGACTGGATTCGACATTTCCATTCCATAAAGAGCTCTCATAAGGCCATACTAATACCGGCCTAATAACTCGTTATTGTATGCAAACTCATCGTGTGGGTAGATGGGTGTCCTACCTTCCTAAACTCCATAACACATGCCCTAAGCATATCCTCTAAAGTCTGTATAATCCTCTTAGATCGGCCATCCTTCTATGGATGAAAAGTCGTGACTGGCGTGTTTTTACACAAGGGCATTCTCAGAACTGACCAAAATCGTGAGGTAAACTCCGGGACTTCCGTCTCGAAACAATGGAAATGTACTAAACTACCCTCAATTTCTATTTCCGTTTTTGGTCGAATTATGCACAAACCATATTCCATTTTATTCTTCCATTTTCTTCACTCTAATCACTCCCATTTAATGCCTTATACCTAAATTTCACTATCCGCGGATCCCGAACTGGCCTCTAATCCTCGCTTCATCAATACAGACGTACATGAAATGTGGCTAACAAAGGTTCCGAACTGGCTGGCCCAGCCTCACACCCAAGGACCTCAATTCTATGAGTCGAGGAAGACGCACGGCCCGGCGCGATATGGAACTCACGTCTCCTACTAAGAGCATCCGTGCTACCACGGTCGCTCTTCCAGGATGATATTCAATGGTACATCCATAATCCTTGATCAGCCTCAATCCATCTCCTCCTGCCTCTACGCTCATTTCCTTCGCGTAAACGACACCGCAGTTTCCTTATGGTCCTGTAAAATCCTAATGTGGCACCCATATAAGTAATGCCTCCATATCCGCAAGGCAAATACTACGTCTGCTATCTCAAGGTCGTGTGTATGATAATTATGTTCATGCTTCTTCAATCGTGATAGAAGCATAAGGCAATCACCTTGTCATTCTCGTATTATCATTAATAACCTAGCCTCGCCTAGAGGCATCACAATACACCGCAAAGCCATCCCGCTCCGGGAGAAGTGTAAGTACTGAACCGAGGTCAATCTCCTTTTGTCTGTCGAAACTCGTCGACAAGCCTCCTGACCATGTAAACGGCTCCTCTTCTTTGCCGGGCCAGTCAAAGGTGCGGCTATCTTGAACATCCCTCAAAGAACTTACCTAAGAATACCCCGCCAACCCATAAAACTTCTTATCTCCTCGGTAACACTCGTAGGAGGCTTCCACCCAAGATAGCTTCGACCTCTCGCGTGATCCACCGAGATCCCTCCGCAAACTATGTGTGTCCCGAAAGGCTACACCTGGCCGAGCCAAAATGGACACTTATCGAAGTTTAGCATATAACCGATGTTCCCGCAGAAGGTTGGTGCACTATCCCCGCGCTATGCCTGCTCTTCCACTGCTCATCAGACGCGATATCGTCAATAAACACGATAACAAACCGATCTAAGTAACGAAAAATCCCGCTCATGATCCATAAAAGCTACTTAGGCATTCGTAAGTCCAATTGGGTATGACTAGAAACTCAAAATGCCTCGTACTGCGGTTCTCAATGTCGCCTGGGAACATCCTCATCATGCGCCTCAACTTATCCAATTCACTTCCACTAAATCAGCGGCCTGACAACATCTGCAAGCCTTACATCAAGCCATTAGCATCCTTAAAGAAAACCCATAATGCCCTTCACCTTAGCAAAATTACATTAATATCTTAATCAATTCTTCTTCTTAAAACATTAATTCTAACACATTCCATTAGGCATGTAATCACTTCCAATGGAAACTCAACTTTTCCATACTTCTCCTAAGGTGGTCAAATCCTACATGTCACACATTCATAATTATTTCTTCAATTTCTTCCATTTTCTTTCAACAATTTATATTTGATAATTCATCCAATGTCATTGATTTACTTAAACTAAATCAAACCAATGCATTTCCAATTAAACCCTTTCTTGGCCTAACCCTCTCATCTCATTTTCTATTCAACTTTTAATTCCATTAATTCCATTAATTCCTTCCAAGCATTTCAATGTCATTAAATCAATTAAAACCAATCAAACAACATCACTTTCATTAACATCCAAGGTCAACTAAATTCGACAACTTATAATCTCATTCTTTCTTTTCAATTTCTTAGCAAAATCAACATAGAATCATGTCAATTTAATAGCTAAAACCTTAATATAACTCAATTCGAAGGTTTAGATAAATAATCCATAAACCCTAATTGCTTACTGAACCTCCCCGTACCCACGCGTCCACTGCTTCGTCTCGACCGCGTAGCCCGGGATTTCAAACCCATGCTCCTCTCATCCCTAACTACGGTCCTACTACCTGGTCAGACTGCGGTGTGGGCTTCTGGCCGACGCTTATCACAAGGTCCAAATCTCTGGACTAAAACCTACAGCAAACCTCTTCAAGCCATGATATGGACCTTTTGGTTTTTTTTTTTTTTTCAACAATCATCTTGACACTGATTCCTCGAAATATCGATCTCCCATGTTCCACCGCTTCATCCCCCGTTAACCCGTGTAACATTATCATTTCCATGTTGAAGTAGTAAATGATTTTCATTCCGACGAATAGACTCCCATTTGGACAAGTCTGATTTACATTACATTAATATTCCTCCTAAGGTGTTGATGATGAGTGGACTCTTCTACACATGCCTACAATTTCTTTTCCAACTTTTATGATCTTTTCACTCACACTATTCTCCTCTATCTCCAAATGTAATCTTGAAATTAAAGTCCAAGACTCCTTTCGCTCTTAAACCTTCCAACTCAAAAGATCTAAGATTATTTCCTATAAATGAAACCCCAGATTTCTGCAGGTACTAATGTCAGAGCTCTCCTCGGTGGCTGGGCTCCGCCCTCGACGACGCACTCTTCAGGAATTAAAAAATTTAATATGTCATGTAATGCATATATGATTTTAAATCATAAATAATTTATGCAATTTTAAAATAAAACATTAAAACAACTATATGAACATAAAATTTTCAAATCTTTATAACATTTTCAAAACCGTGGCTCGATACTCAAGTTGAAGGACCCCCGACCCGATTAACCTCATGAACCCGAGGGGGAGCTCTCCTAGACCCAATGGATATAGAAACTTTTCTCAAACCATCAAATAAAATCCATGGAGCTAACCCCTACAATCCTTAAATATCTTTAGAAAATAATGCGGAAGCGAAGTGGTAAATTTTTTTTTTTCTTTTCTTTTCTAAATGCTTAGATTTTTCAGAAAAATTGGCCAAAGTTTCATCTGTTTTTCGGACTTTCCCAAATTTACAAAACCTGCGAAAACATTTAAAAACACTTCTAATCTTCCAATTTTCAACTTCCTTGTTAGGACTCCTTGTCCACAACTCAATCAACACACATATACACATATACATAAATTCATTTCACTATCAAAACATTTCAAACTTTCTTCAATTCTATGCATTTTTTTATCAAAAGATCGGGCTCGAAGTCAGATGGTTTAATCGCCTAAGTAGTTCCTTTTCAAAATATATTCATATATGCATATATGACAGCATTCGACATATAAAATATGCAACCGTTTATACAATGAAGTTCACATGCGCTGTCTCTCGATGGCTCGATTCATCACAAGCAGAGGATACTCACGGCGCACCTGTCTGGTCCCGAAATGTTTTTTGGAAACATATGGAAAAGAAATTGTTTCAAAGGAGCCCAAAGGAGTGTACATTTTCTTACAGATACCATTTTCGCATATACCAAAGTAATACATACTTATACAATTAAAAACCTTTAAGCCTTAAAGCCTCCCCTTTTCAAAGTAATATACTTATACAATTAAAAATCCATTTATGCCTTAAACTTTCTTTTATACAATTAAAAATCCATTTATGCCTTAAACTTTCTTTCTTTCTTTCTTTCTTCTTTCTGATGGAACCCAGGGAATAAACACACCGAACAGCTTTCCGGTAATCGGGACTATGAGGGACAACCACATTCCAACCATAACCACTACGCTGCGGAGAAACTCACCCTTGCATAGGGTTCCAAATTCATAGCACCTTATCACGTGTAAGGATATTACTCTAGACACCTAATTCCCCTCCCGCTAGCAACCTATAACTTTACCCCCAAATCCTTACACTTTGCTGCACCCCTACTGATATCGCCATAACACCATATGGGGTTGGGGGTAACCATCAAGAAACATTTATCAAAATACATTTATAAATCCATTTAAATCCTTTACTTTACTTTATCATGAAAACTCATATATATATATGCAAATATACATATGCATTCTTTACACATTTTTAAACTTTCATAATGCTCTAAATACATATGCATATATATACTTAATATAAATATATATTGATGTAAGATAAACATGTACATTAAAATTTTTCCATTTACATCAAAACTTTTCATTTAGGCAATATAAACATTTACATTAAACTTCTTTCATTTTAACATCAAAATCATTCACTTTTAAAACCTTTACCTCTGGTAAACATCATTTTTACACTCACGCTTCACCGCTCAACTCCGCTTTTGCTTCCCAATCTCGTTTTCCGTCCGATAGTCCTTTTCACCTTTTCAAGAAACCACAACTATACATTAATCATAACTCTCCATTTTAATCCACCATACACATTCATTTAAAGCCAATGAACAATTACCCTAAGCACTAAAACCCACTCATTTTGGCCAACTTTTTTCCAACAATACTCTTTAGACTTTATGACTCAAAAAATTATTCAAACGGTCTTCAAAATTTATGAAACTCTCCAATCAGTCCTTTATATCCAATGACACTTCTTTAAATTTTCAACTTAAAATTCCTTCTAAAGCTCCTCAACCACATAACACAAGTTATTGTGTTTTTTACATCTAGATGGCGTAACAGTAATCGCACATACCCACTACAAATTTTACGGCATTCGGACATAATTGCCAAATTTACAAGATAAATTTTTTTCTCTTAGAAGCTCATTTTAACCAGAAACTTGAATCACTCAAATCGGATCAGAAATGAGCAAGTTATGGTCAAAATACTATTAAATGGTCGAAACAGGAAAATGTGAGTATTTCGTACGTAGAACTCTACAAAGGGCTTACACATACCTCTACTTTGAGTAAATTTTGGGCACTTTAGGGTTACAATTTGCATGCACTTCCTTCAGATAACTTTTTCCCCTAGAAGTCTATTTTACCAGAATTTTGAATCACTCAAATAAGATCTGAATGAGCAAAGTTATGCCAAAATACGTAAAGCCGGTCAAAACAAAAACAAGAGCATCGTATCGAGACTACTGCCCAGAAAATGACCAGAATGGCCTTTCTACTTTTTTCCATTTTTCCATCCAATTCAACTCTCTATAGTCCATATGCACTTCAAAACCATTTCATTTTCATCTTGACATTCTTTCTACTCAATTCATCTTTCATTACATGTGTACCTTCAAAACTTTCCTAATTATTTCCAACAACTCAAATATGGGTTATAACCTATACACAAATCTAAATATGATAATTAGTTAGGGTTTGTTCTTAAAACCCAACTCACTTACTTGACTTACCCATGAATCCATTTAAAAGAGAGTGATTCCATAACTATCATGTACCATATGGGTTTTACCACCCTATCTTCAAGAAATCCACAGTAGGATGCAATTCTATCAAAACCCTAGCTTTGTAGATGTTTACAACTATACAAAGACTTAAAATTCATAGATCCATACTAAAGGTCATAGTTCATACCTTGTTTGGGTTTCTACTTCTCTTCTTCTTTCTCTTCCTCTTCCTCTTCCTCTTCTTCTCTCTTTTCCTTTCTTCTTCAAACCCGTATGTGTTTTTGTTTGGGAGACAAATGAGTTAATTTTGTCTCCTCCCCTTTTAATAATTTAACTTTATTTTATTTACCTTTTTGTCCTCCATCCTTCTATTAATTGCCAATCAACTTATTTTATTGCATTTGAGCCCATGAATCTCATTGGTCCATTTTAATGAGTCACAAACCCTAACTTAGCCATTAAGAAATGTTTTGATTGGCTCTCACAAAGAAAAATATCTCCCTTTATAAAGTACGCCTTTATCTCGCCACCTTATATCATGATACCGATTAAATTGTCAAATATTCATGGTCGCCTTCAACTTCAAAATTGACCATGAAACATTCTAATTAAATCCTTCACATTGGATTCCAGACTGAAATCACTGAAATCTGGATTTAAAATCATTAAAACTCCAAGTAATCCTGACAATAGCGCATTATTATCCGGTTAATTACGCTCAGATTGCTCGTGAAACTATCCAAACGGACTCGCTTCGGGCCTCGTTAGACTCTATGATTTATTCGACATTCGCATTTTCGCCCAATTTCCAAAATTTCAACGTTGTGCTCCTATTTTCAAATTCAAATCACTATTCACTTAAATCTCCAATTATTGCCCTAAATATCGCTCAAAGTCATAGAAACTAAAATTCTAAAATTCCTTGCAAACCCCTCCATCCTGATATACTAAGAAAATCACTATCTTTAAAAACGCAGCAATTTTCGTAATTACTTTATGCCCAAATGAGGCCGGAAGTGTTTGGGCCTTAATCTACTCATGTTTATCATCGACTCTAACTGGCCAAACTCATTATTCAATCAGGTTGGGGTTTTAAGCAAACGCTATCAAACAGATTGCACGTCCCTTACGAGGCTCTTTATGACTAAATGTCGAACTCCGGCCTCTGTTGGGGATGAGGTAGGCGAAAGGAAATTAGTGGTCCTGAAATTTTCCAAATGACTTCAGATAAGATCAAAGTTATATGATAGGACTGAAATTGCACAAGACCGATAGAGGCTATGCGACACCCGCTAAGGAACCAGAGTTCGAGGTAGGGGATATGGTATTTTGAGACTTCCATGAAGGCGCACTAAGACTGGGAACGTGAAAGCCGAGTCCATGATAAATCGGGCCATGCAGATTGTTGAGAGATTGAGAGGTGGCATATCATAATTAACTCGCATATGACTCGATCGCATTCACGCATGTTTTCCATGTTTCCTATGTCTACAGATATATTGTGAATCCTTCACATGTATTGACAGAGCAACCGGAAGGGAAATACAGGAGAATTTGACATACGAAGAGGAACTACAAAGGCAGATCCTCGACTGGCCGAGCAAGTTCTCAGCACACACTATTCCGTCGTGAAGGCATTGGTGGAGGAGTCATACGCAGAGGAAGCCACGGAGCATGAGGAGTGATGAAGAGGCATTATTCCCATCTCTTTGATGCAGTGTATTTAATGTTTTAATTTCGAGGATCGAAATTTTGCAAGAGGGGTGATTGTAAAACCCCAACTGATCAATGTTATAATAGTAGTTTTTGAACTGATTTGAGGTCTAATGATAGAAACGAGGGTAGCTTAGAATTTAGAACGCTCCGGACGTCATTTGGACATGATGTGGAATTTTCGAAAATTGTAACCGAATGCCCTAAGAAATAGTGATTTTTCTTATTATATCCTGATGGGAGGTTTTCCGTAAAGGAATTTAAAGAAATTTCAGCTCCATGACTTGAACTGATATTTAGAAGAAATAGGAGATTTAAGTGAATAGTGATTTCCCTGGACCGAATTCGATTGTTTCGCTGAAATTTTTTGGAAACAATAAAATACTAAATGTCCGTAATATATCATAAAGACTAACGAACCGAAATAGCCGAATGTGCACTCCGCTTGATAGTTTCCAGTGATCCGAACGGGCCCGTAATAATACGCTATTGTCCGGATTACCGATTTTAATGATTTTAATCCGATTCGTGATTTCTGTAGCCTAAATTCATCAGAAGAATTTAGTTAGAATATTTTATAGTTCAAATTTAAATATAGACGACCATAGAATATTTTTGACATATAATCTCATATAAAAAATAAGAAAAGGCTTAAACTAGAGATAAAATCTACTATAATGGGATATTTAATTGTACTCAGCTTTCAATCAAAATCTTTCTTAATGGCTAAGTTAGATTTAAATAATGTGGTAAATGACTTGGTCTCATAAAAATGGACCTATGAGGCTTGGATTAAAGGGTAATTCACTCTTGATAAACAATCAATTGAATTCCTTAATTTAAGGGTACTTGGAAAGTTGGAATTTAAAAGCAAATTTAGGATTTAAGTTCCAAATAGAGGAGATCACGTATGAGAAGGAGAGAAAGAGGAAAAGAGAAAAGAAAGGGAGAAGGAGAAAGGAGGAAGAGAAAGGAGAAATCCAAGTTGGGGAGGTGAGTTTTCTTTGTTTTTCAAGCTAAGTGATCTTCAAGTGGTAATCAAGGAGAGGAGCCAAAGAAACTCAAGAAACAAGTAAGTTTTCATGGTGGGAAAGTTAGGGTTTGATGTTTCCATGTTTAATGTCTAAATTTGGCATGGATGTTAAATTGATGGTATTTAAGGTTTAATGGTGCTGGAATTTAATATCAATTGAGAAAGCCATGGTTTAGGTTAGGGTTTTGACAAAATCAAGTGAGTAAGGGTTAGGTTTGATAGAATTGTGTGTGTTATGTTGAATGGGTATAATGCATCAGATTTATGCGAGTGAAAGAAAAATGGAAGAGAAACACATTTTGGTCAAATTTTTAAAGGCAGTCCTTACAGGAAATGAACTTGTTTTCTGTTTTGACCAGTTTTGGTATTTTGGCCATAACTTGCCTCAATTCTGATCCGACGGAGTGACGGCGGGCTACGTAAAATAGACTTGAAGGAGAACAAAACTTAAGAAGAAGGCATCGCCAAATTCGGATCCTAAGTGCTTCCAAATATTCACCAAAGTAGGACTAAGTGCAAGCCAAATTCTGTCTAGTTTTTGGAACATAGATTAGCCCGGTTATTTGACGTAGAAGTGAGTTTCTTGCAGTTCGACCAGACTCCAATTGGAATAGAACCCTTAGCACCTTAGCTTTTAAATGAGTATAAGGACATAGTGTCACTATAAAGTCAAGACCTGAAAAATGAGTAATACAACTGTCACTAGAAAAATCGGTAAATGACTAGTTGGCATGAAAATGCCATAACTTTAGTTTGGATGATCCGATTGATTTGATTCCAATCTTAAGTAAAATAGATTCCTAGAGGAATAAGAATATAGGAATGAGTGTTTATGGTGGATTGCAATGGAAATTATTATGGTTAATGTGTGTAATTGTGATTTTCTTGGAAAAGGTGAAAAGGACTATCGGACGGGAACGGGAACTCAACGGGAAGCAAGCGGGATTGAGCGGTGAACTGTGAGTGTAAAAATGATGTTTTGCAAATTGAGTTTTAAAAGTGAATGATTTTGATGTTAAAATGAAAAGTTTAATGTAAATGTTTATATTGCCGGCAATGAAAAGTTTTGATGTAAATGAAAATTTTAATGTACATGTTTATCTTGCATCAATATATATATATATTTATATTAAATTATATATGTATGCATATGTTAAGGCATTATGAAAGTTTAAAACGTGTAAAAGAATGCATATGTATAATTGCATATATATATATGAGTTTTCTGCGATAAAGTAAAGGATTTAAATGGATTTATAAATGTATTTTGATAAATGTTTTATCGATGGTTACCCTAACCCCATATGATCAAGCAGGATCGACATCGGCCGAGGTACCTTAAGCGTGTAAGGATTTAGAGGGTAAAGTTATAGGTTACTGAACCCAGGAGGGAATTAGGTGTCTAGAAAGAATATCCCCTTACACGCGACAAGGGCATGATTGGAACCCTATGCAAAGCGGAGTTTCTCCGCAAAGATAGTGGTTATGACTGGAATGTGGATCGTCTCCTCACCGGGCGCACCCTAAAACTGCTCGTGTGTTTATTTCCCCGGTTCCATCAAGGAAAGAAAGAAAGAAAGAAAGTTTAAGGTATAAAATGAATTTTAATTGTATAAGTATGTATTAGGAAGGAAAGAAATAAAGTTTAAGGTATAATGTTTCAAAGCATAAATGGATTTTAATGCATAAGTATTTATTGAAAGAAAGTTTTAAGGCATAAATGTTTCCAGCATAAATTGATTTAATGGTATAAGTATTTATTGAAAGAAAGTTTAAGGCATAAATGTTTAAGGTATAAAATGGATTTTAGTTGGATAAGTATGTATTATTTTGGTATATATCAAAATGTTATTTTAATGAAATGTACACTCACTGGGCTCCTTTAGCTCATTATTTTCCATGTGTTTTCAAAACATTTTCAGGACCCGAGACACAAAAATGATAAGAGGACCCTCCCGTGCTGAGTCTTAGCCATTGATGAGACGACGACTGGATTTCATTGTATATATAATTTTGCATATTGTTTATGTTGAATATTTTGTTATGTATATATGTATATGTATAAAGTTGAAAAAGAATCCATGCTACTTTTGATCCTCAAGGATGAGGTGGATTAGGCGGTTTTCTGCTTTCAGTCCCACGCCTCTGTAAATGCTGATAAAACAAAAAATGAATTTTGGCAGAGGTTTCGAAATGCTTTTTGAAGTAAACAAATGTATGTATCGCTATCATTGTGTTGATTGGAGTTGTGAATGAAGTCCTATCATGGAAGTATAAAATTGGAAGTTTATAAGTGTTTTAAATGCTTTTATCGAGTTTTGTAAATTTGGGAAAGTCAAAAAAACGAGAGGAACTGCGATTTTACGAAAAAATCCAAGTGTTTGAAAAAACAAAAGAAAAAAAAAAAAAAATTTATCACTTCGCTTCCGCATTATTTTCTAAAGGTATGTTAAAGATTGTAAAGGGGTTCGCTCCATGGATTTTATTTGACAGTTTTAAGGAAAAGTTTCCATATCCATTGGAGTGCTGGGAGGTCCCCTCGGGTTCATGAGGTTAATCCAGATTCGGATCTTCAAATGATTCCTCCATCTTTACCTATATTTCACTAAATTTTATCCTACTTTTTTTTCTCTAATTACAAACCATGAGTATATTTCCTAGGGTAAATTATATAGATTTTCTTTTTATTTCCAAAGCTTATACGTGATATCACCTTAATTTTAAACAAAATAGATAATTGGTGGAGAAATTCCTATTATTTGTGTTCTCTCATATTTATTTAGCATTACTAATTTATTTTATGAAAGATGACAAACGTTTTTTTTATTCAAAGTAATAAAATTAAATTGAAATTTTATTTATGTATAACATTTATCATTTTATTTAGGGAAAATAAGCATGAAAAAACCTGAACTTTAATTTCTAAGTTTTTTTGCATATTAAACTGGCTTTGAAAAAGCATAAAAAACCTACTTTGATTTTACAAGTCAACTTGTGGTCTAGATAGTCATTTTCACATTTTCAAAAGAAAAAACCACAACTAACCATTAACCATAACTTCCATTTAATCCACCATGCATTCATTTCACCCAACCACATCACATTTCACCTAAATCTCCATTAACCATAAAAATCGTAACAAGGAAACCAATAAAATTATCCCTTTCTTTACAAACGGTATGTGCACTCTACCGATTTTACACTTTCAGGACTGTTTGAAATACCCATTTTCAATGTCTTAACTCCATGGCTTGACCTTTGGTTATTCTATACTATTTTGAAACTAAGGTGCTAAGGGTTCTTCTCCAATTGGAATCATCGATGAGGGCACGAAACTCACGCATTACGTCCAAAACAGCAGGGCTAATCTATGTTCAAAAGCGAACTAAGTATTAAACATATTTACTTTGGAGATTTTGAAAACAGAGATGTCAGATTGACAATACTATTTCTAGATTTTGGTTCTCACTTGAAGTCTGGTTAATTAACCCTTGAATCACTCAAATCGGATAGAAATAAAGAGAAAGTTATGGCTAAAATACGAAAACTTGTGAAATAGAAAACGAGCATTTCACGCAATGCAGGGCGCTTAAAATGCCGGAATGTGGGCTTTTTTACGCATTTTTCCATATTTTCCATCCAATTCAACTGCATAGTCCGTATACTTCAAAAACCATTTCATTTTCATCTTGACATCTCTTTTCTATTAAATTCATCTTTCATTACATGTGTATCTTCAAAAACATTTCCTGAATTATTTTCAAACAACTCTAATATGGATTATAATCCATACACAACCCAAACACCAAGATTTGTTAAGGTTTGTTCTAAACCCTAACTCAATTTCCTTCCATTTAACCATGAATCCAACAACAAAGGGAGGATTCCATACTTATCTTGTTCTTTGTGGGTTTAACCAACCATGAATCTGGCTTCCATTTGCAATAAAAATAAAAGTTCAGGATCTTTTATGCTATTTTTAAAGTTCAGGCTTAACATGTAGAAAACTTGAAAGTTCATAGTTTATTTTATACTATTTTCCCTTTTATTATCCACATTTCATATTAAGTGATAAAGAGATTCACTAAAATTAAATATATCTGTTAGATAAAAAGATAACTTTATTTTAATTTCATCCTATATTATCTTGATTATATATGAAATAATAGTAATTGAATCAAAATTTCATTTGTTTAAATCTTTATTTTTATCTTTTAGAATTCCATTATTACTATGATTAATTAAAGTTAATTTCCTTGATATGCGTTATGATTATGATTATAGGTGTGTGTGTATTATTATGCATGTACCTATATTAGCATTCAAGCAATGAAGAGTTTTGATTTCATGGGAGAGATCTAATAATAAATTGTCCTTTATTTTATTAATACACAAACAATTGCATAAATAATTGCTTTAGAGTGCCTTAGACACGTATCCATAAAAATTTGAATCTTGATTAAGATATTAATTTATTGTAAAGGCCATAGTTAGAGGAAAATGGTGATGCATTTGATTCTTTGATAAATAAATTAAAAAAAAAAAACCGAATGGTGCATTGTTTCTTTCACTAAAGAATTCGTGCTTTTGTCCCACTTTTCTATTTTATATCTTCGATATTTTTTCTACCATCACTTGGTTGGTTTCCTGTTCTTGTAGATTCATCAAACTATTATTTTAATAATTGACGGATATGAGCGAGATTATAAAAAGATTCGCGAAGTTATTCTGAAGATTGAACCGTAAGCCTTTATATGTGGGTGACAACATCGTTGGAATGGACTTTCATTTGGAGCAATTAAAATCAATGATGAAAACTGAGAGAGATGATGTTTACATGGTCGGTATATGCGGAATTGGTGGAATTGGTAAAACTACCATGGCTATGGCTATTTATAATGATATCTCATCTCAATTTGATGGTAGTAGTTTTCTTAGAGTTGATGGAGAGACATCCAATAGGGGTCTCCTTAAATTACAAAAGAATCTTCTTGCCGAATCGTTAAAGAATCAAAGCGCAAAATCAGATCCTAGTGAAGGAATCCAACGAGATAAAAAAACACTTTGCTCAAAGAGTCTAATTGTTCTTGATGACGTGGGCTGAAATAGAGCGATTAAATAACTTGGTTGGAAAGATGGTTGGTATGGGGCCAAGTATAGTTATTATAACAACCAAAGATAAAAGTTTGTTGAACCACCATGGAGTAGATCAATTTTACGATGTAAAGGAATTGAGTCATGAAGAAGCCATTGAGCTTTTTAATTGGTGGGCCTTTAAACAAAATATTCCCAGATCCGAAGATTTTAAAGACCTTTCAGATTGTGTGGTAAAATATGCTAAAGGACTTCCTTTAGCACTTAAAGTTTTAGGTGGCTTTCTTTACGATAAGAGCATAGATGAATGGAAAAGTGCATTAAAGAAACTAGAAAAAAAATACCCCATATAAGAAGGTAAAATATTCTTCAAATGAAGTTATGACAAATTGGATGATGTAGAACAGAGATATTCTTGGACATTGTA
Source organism: Tetrastigma voinierianum (assembly GCA_016808115.1). Classification (NCBI taxonomy): domain Eukaryota; kingdom Viridiplantae; phylum Streptophyta; class Magnoliopsida; order Vitales; family Vitaceae; genus Tetrastigma; species Tetrastigma voinierianum. The sequence continues at coordinate 17,508 of JAEQBH010001322.1, forward strand.
TTTTTAGAGGAAGATAAAGATTTTGTTTCAAGAATATTTAGGAAGTGATACGGTTTCATTGTAATAGGGTTCTTGATGAGAGATGCCTCATTACTATTTCTAAAAATAAGTTAGATATACATGATTTATTACAACAAATGGGTAAAGAAATTGTTAAGTAAAACAATGTCCTAAGGAAATTTGGAAAAAAAGGAGTAGACTTTGGGATCCTATTGATGTTGAGAGTATGCTAACAAGAAATACGGTAAGAGTCAAATATATTTTATTTAAGAAATTATATATCTATGCAATAATTAAATTTAGTTTTTGTACATATTGTTTTTAGCTTATCCTTGGAATTTTCTTGGGGGTAAAAACGATTGAAGGACTATTCACCAGAAATTTCTTGCTCGGTCGAAATACAATTTTCAGAGACTTCGTTCTAAGATGAATAGACTTAGATTGCTCATAGTCTATCATTCAGCCTTGGAAATATTGTGACGTTGACCTTCCCATGGACTTTGAACTTTCTTCTTCTGAGTTAAGATATCTCCATTTTTGGAAGTACCCTTTAAAATCCTTACCAACAAATTTTCATGCAAATAATCTTGTTCAACTCAATTTACCGGGTAGCAACATCAAGCAACTTTGGAAAGAGAATGAGGTATTGTTGTTATTATTATTGTTGTCGTTGTTGCATCAATAATCTTTATATTGGATTTTCAAGTTTATATAAATATCATCCATTAAGCTATTTTGTTCTATTATAGGTCCTTAAAAACTTGAAAGTCATCGACCTCAGTTATTCAAGGGATCTTGTTGAAATGCCAGACTTTGCTAGTGTGCCAAATTTAGAGATCCTCAATCTACAAGGTTGTGTAAATCTAGTTAAAAATTCATCCATCACTTCTATGGTTAGAGTTATTAACTAATAATTTTTTTTAATTCAATAGAGTGCATAAGCCTTGAGAGTCTTCCACGAAACTTCCACAAGTTGGAACATCTTTGAAGCCTCTATTGTTCTCGATAATTTCAAAGTTGAAGAGTTTCCCACAATCAAGGGCAATATGAGCAAGCTAAGAGATTGATCGAGTAAGCGCTATAGTAGAATACCATCATCAATTGAGCATCTAAATAGGCTCGAATACTTCAATTTAAGTTGGTTGCTTGAAAATCTTGTGGAGTCTTCCAATAAGTATTTTTAATTTGAGGTCTCTTGGAAACATGATGTGGGATTTGTTCTAGAATCTAAAGGAGCTTGATCTCAGTGGACATCTAAAGGCTCTTCGAAGCCTTTATTTGTTCAAGTGTAAAAACCTTGTGAATCTTCCAGAGAGCATTGGTGATTTGAGGTTGCTTGACACTCTCCATGTGGGGGGTGTTCAAAACTAGAGAGATTGGAGGTGAAACCAAATGAAAAGGTGTATCTAACTTGTTGCATTCTAAAGGTAGAATGTCTGGAACAATGTGTATTGCTTCTCTTCATTAAAAACATTGAATCTGTTGCCGTCAAATGGAAACGAGAACCCCTAATCATCCTATTCTCCCCATGCGTCACTTTGGTGGGTGTGCGTAGAAACTCTCTAGGAACAGCCGAAACTTCAGTGATGGTTTCCACTTATCATCACTAAAAGTATTATCTGTAGGAAACTTCAATCCTGTGGCAAGAGGAATAATCCTCAGTGATATTTTTCGTCAATCTTCATTACGAAGGTTATCTCTTCATAACTGCAATCTAATGGAAGAAGGAATTATTCCTACAAATGTTGGAATCTATCTTCAACTTTGAGTAAGTTTGTCTCTAAGTCAACTTGCAATCTAAGGAAGGAGATATCTCGATCATATTTGTCATATGTCATCATTGGAAGAAACTATCTAAAGAAGAGACCATTTTAGTAGCATACTGCTAGCATCAACCCGACTTTCCAATCTAAGAGGCCTAAGCTTGAGCCATTGCAAGCGACTAAGATATTCAGGCTTCCATCAAGTCACTATTTCTAGATACCTTGTTAAACGGTATTTCGCCAACCCCTACATTTAATGCCATATTCACAATTCAATCGCTTCGAGATGGAATTAACCGACGTATGATTTTTCATGGAAGACTTCTTTAATTTTAATTTTTTTTCCATGTACCCATTGGATTCACAGTTCATGGGAAAGGGAATGAGTATTGAAAGTGATGATAAGGAATAGAAGTACGGAAAGTGATGATGTGGTAATAAAGCTCCCTTGGAATTGGTATAAAAATAGAGACTTGTTGGGATTCGCTTTATGTTGTGTGTATGTCCCGATGTCACTTGACGATGAATATGACAATGTATATGTCTCGGAATCTGAAGATGATGGATTAGGATGTGATCGAGTAATTAAATAATCAATCGAGAAAGTATAGACAAAATCTCAGTTTAATTCTTGGTGTAATTTATCGATGATAATTGTTGGTAAATCAAATATGGAGTTATATATTATCCCAAGGATGCTATTGAGGAGGAATATCTCTCCAATCAATGGACACACTTTAAGGCTTCATTTTATGGCAACGATTTTCTTCATGTGGTAGGGTGCGGGATCCATCTTATATATTCTAGCTCCTTCCAATGTTGACGACATCAGCCTCAGGAATGCCAACTGAGGCTTTGTTTGAAGGGTTGTGAAATCAATGAATTACCCCTAATCGAGTTTCCCTACGAACTTAGTAGTTTTTGTTTGAGGGAGTGTAAAAACCTTGAGAGTGCAGTACCATTTGTAGGTTGAGTCACTTACCCTCTCTCTTGCTCTGGTACTCAGATTAAGAAACTTCAGAAAATCCACAGAGGTTTGAAAATTTTAAGAGCTTTATTTAAATGGAGCGCTACTGCGGCAACCTTTTAAACTTTCGGGAAACCATTGTCATTTGAAATCACTTGCATTCTCTCTTGCTTGGAAATTTGCTCATGACTAAAGGAGAAAGCACTACCAGGAATGGGAGGATATGGAAAATTTAAGAGAGCTTTATTTAGATGAAATTGCTATAAAAGAGCTTCCAACATCGATTCAACGTCTACATGGGCTTCAAGATTTGCAACTATCAAATTGCATCAACTTGGTGAATCTGATCTGACATTTGTAACTTGATTTCTCGACTATCTTTCGATCATTAATCTCTGTTCCAAAAAACTTCGACAAAGTTCCCATCGAGAGCACGTGGAGTTTGCGATGTTTAAGAGTTTACGGGAGTTGCAAGTTTTGATTCGGACCATTTTATTAGCATCACCCGCGGCATCATACATCTTTCAAAGCTGAGAATCCGCCTTCAATTGTTGCCATAAGCTTACGCCCAAATTCGGAGCTTCCCTTGACTTTAAGAATTCTTGATGTCCGTACACTGCCCATGCAGAGCTTCATCAGCCCCTTAGGTTTTCTTTTAGTTTTTCTGTTCAAATGCTTCAAATCAGCAATTAAGGTATGATTTTTCTAGATATTTAAGTTTTTTTTTTTTTGTAGTGAAAATGCAAGATTTACACTTTCTTTCTTGCAGGAGTTTAAGAGTGGATCCTATTGGAGCAAGCTGATCAATGTTTTTATACCTGGATATGGTGGAATTCCGAAGTGGATAAGCATAAGAAAAAGTCTCAAATAAAATGAGGTTTCCCTGTAGTTGGTACCAGAAGAACGACTTCTTGGGATTTTCCGTATACTCTATTTATGTTCTGCTTCATATTAAATCTAAGAAAAATCCTTGTCATTTAAAATGTTAACTGAATTTCCATGGTCATCAATCTGAAGTTCTAGATGATCTCCCATATACAATCGGGCCGATAGATGAATTCTCGTTTATGCACAGTTATTCATCTTGCCATATTATTAATGACGATTGAATCAAATAGAGTGTGGGTATATTATCCAAAGGTTGCTATTGATGTAAGTATTGGTCAAATGAATGGGGCATTTGAAGGCCCGTTTCCTTGGTAAAGAATTGAAAGTGGGGAAGACTATGGGTTCCCACATCTTATATATACTACGAAAGAGATCACGAGAACCAAGATAACGAGACTGACAGCCACGTAAGCATGTTCTTGAATCTTCTTGAGAATTTTACAGTGACAACGGATCAACGAGAAAATGTTAAGAAGAGGGCGTGATCACGAGAAACATCATCAAGCGGAGGAACCACACCATAAAGATCGAGGGGAATGTAACACCGATTTGAGCTCTAAACTCATTCATCAGCTGCAGTACATCATCAAACTTTTGGATTTCATGTCAACCATTTTTATAGGGTGATTTGATTAAGACTTTGAAAATCCAATTTTGAAAATTTAAACGTATCGACTTTTGACCTTATTTTGATTTTTGATAAAAATGTCCTTATTTTCATATAGAATAACCTTTTTTCATAGAATACATATAAAAACATGAAATGGAAAAAAGGGCATTTTGCCAAGATGAATTACTTTTCAAAAGCAGGGTAGTTTGTATTTTCAAATTTGGATTATTTAAGGTTTTCAACGAATAATTCTTCTTTATACTAATCAACCTCATGGGGTGGTGACTTGTTTTCCCATTCTCTTCTGTTGGGTTCCTTGGTTCATTTTGAACTTATTTTATTATTTAAGGTTGAAATGAGGTGGTCTACAAGTTCTAATCAAGGAACAAAAAATCATAAATATCGGTCGATATATCACTAAAATATTAGATATTGGCAAGTACCGACATGATATTGCTAACCGAAAGTTGGTTAAACAAAATATCGGGAAGATCGCGATGTTCGAGGAGAGAAAATATCGAAAAATATCGATATTTAAGCCAAAATATAGGAACAAAATCGGAAATATCGTCGATATATCACGAGTATAGATATCGAGTCACCAGGCATGATATTGCCTAGCAAGAAAGTTGGTTAAACAAAATATCGGGAAAATCGTCAATATTTTGGCGAAATATAAAAAAATATCGATATTTCGATGAAATATCGAGCGTATACATCACCCGCGCGTGAGTTGGAAATTATAGGAAAATATCGGAGATATATCGGATATATCGGAGATATATCGGTGGCCCAGATTTTGACTTCTTGACCAACGATCTGATGGCCGAGATTGGTTCATACTTTGATCAAACGGTCCATATTTCATCCACTTTTTTAAAAGCATCCAACGACTATTTTTTTGATCCAACGGTTGATTTTAAATATGAAGCTTGATCTAACGGTTCAGATTGATTTTCAATGGATATATGATTATCCACTTGGTGATTTCAAGCAAAAATAAAATCAGAGTTTAGAATTCATCCTACATCGGTTGTTGACAATCAATGGCTATTTGACTCAAAAAATTCTATAACTACCCTAAATAATACAATTTCATTTACAATCCATCCACATCAAAGCTCCATTTGACTATCAAATTATTTTTTCTTTTTGATTTCTCAATATTTTGAAGATCTTGGTTTTGAAGGTTTCAAGACATTTATGCATGACATGTTCAAAGTTACAATCAATATTATCGGAACACCATGTCTTGGTATGAATACTGTCTTCATCAAGATGGGATCCCTTCATCAAATAATGTAATGGAGTCACATCGGTCTTCATTTTTATTTTAAAAGACTATTGTAATATAATTTCTCGATAAATTATAATGGATATTGTCTTCAATAAGTGTATATTTTCTTATTTATGTATTTTTTTTTATAGGTCAACAATGTATTTCCATGAATTCAAACTATTTTTGTTAATTTTCGTTTACCAATATTTTGTCAAAATATCCATGATATTTCGATATATCCCGTATTAGCGATATTTTGTTCCTTGGTTTCCTAATATATCAGTTCTTAAACAACATTATGAGTATAAACTTTTTAGGTGGAAGAAGAGAAAGAAAGTTTGTAGGCAATCACTGTTCATACCTAAGTATTTTTGTAAGCTAAGGTCATTACTTAAATTTTCTTCTTGAATTGTTAGAAATTAATACATCCCATATCGGATAAGGGGGAAACTTTTTGTCACTATATAAGCATGGACTTCTTTCAACTTAGTAGACGCGTTTCAAAGCCGCAAGGGTCCCTTGGACCCAAAGCGGACAATATCTACAATGGTTGGGCCGGATCGTTATAAATGATGTCAAAACCGATCCATGGCCCGATAGCGGTGGTCTGTGCGATCAAAATCTCTTCCATTTTGGCCTCGTAAGGGGTGTTTGTCTGTTTGGCCCCATAATCTCATGAGACACATCGATGATGTTGTGTCAGTATGAGGGTATTTGTCACATCTCACATCGGATAGGGGAGAAAATTCATGACATTATACACTACAAAGAGTGGCATAACTTTAGCTAGGGTTATCAAATTTCCTAACTAAAATTCCTATTGCCACATTTATTGAATTAATGAGGCAGAAGAAAATTTTGTTCAACCTTTTAACCGGGGGAATTAGTTGAACGTTACTACATACATTATATAGTTTGATAAAATACAGAACCTTTGCTATATAGTAGCCAAATGGACAGGATAGTGTTAGAACCCCTACTATAGACAACCCAATAGACACTTGGATTGTTTGCCGCTACCATAGAGTACATATATAAGCCTAAATGTTTCCCTGCCTTCTCTCTTTTGATCATCTCTCTCGTTTTCGATTTTCAGGAGAGCAAGATCAAGCGTGTCGGAAAAGCTTTGAGTTCACTGAGATTCGAAGAGCGAGATCATCAAAAGCTTTGACCTCGGCTTCTACTCTAGAGCTAATCTCTGCTGGTATCTTGTTTTTTTTTCTTTGGCTTTGCTTAATGAAAATCCTAGCTTTATTTTCTTATAGAAAATTTCGAGCGATTCTCCGAGTTGAGTTTGAATTTTTGAATTTTATTTGCGCGTCTTTTGAAATTTTGAATTAAATAGGGGTGGGGGTGTTGGATTTGATTTGTAATGCATTCTAGTTTTCTTTAACGTGAGAAACTTGTCTAGTCCTACAAAATCAAGTAGAGATAATTAATCGATTAATAGTCATGAAGAAAAAAAATTTGTATAGTTCTAATGAAACATATATCCGTGTGAAATATAACTAATTAGTTCCTTTTTCTTTTTAATTTTTTTTAGTTCCTTTCCATGGAGCTTGCTTCTTTGAATCATATGTTCTATGGCTTTGGTATGGACCTAGATGCACTCATGGTGAGACTAGAGGTAATAGGAAAAAAATGACGATCTTAGCCCTTTTCTATTTGTTGTTTTTGAATACCCGCTGTGATGTTGGTTTGTGCTTTTAATTGCTTTTCTTGGGTCTTTGTTGGTTTAGATTTTCGTTTTCATTTCTTGAGATTTTACGTGATAGGGTCAATCGCTTATGCTCTCTCAACGTAAGGCTTTCGCATTTTTTTTCCTTTTGGATTATACTTGCTTGATTGTTTATTTGTTGTCTCGTGTTGCCAATGCCCTAGTTTTGATGGAATTCCTTATATATATATATATATATATATATATATATATATATATATATATATATATATATATATATATATGGTTAGGCAAAGAAAAGAAATAAAAATTGTTTGCTTTGTATTTTTATCTTTTCAATCATCTCATTGGTATTGCAATTTCTGGTTTTGGCACTCCATTCATTGCTGACTTGTACCAGTATCTCTTCAATTTTTGGAATTTCAATTGAAAAAATTTCCTTCCTTGGTTCATCATCGTGTCTAAATGCCATTGGTCATGCTTGATGTTGAAGCAACTGATGTATCCTTTTGATCTTAAGCGAAGGGGAGATGATGCAAAACATAACCACATCACTTAAAGATGGGGAATCTAACATCAATTGGTTGAGCTCTAAACTCATTCATCATTACGGGTACATCATCAAACTTTTTTAGTTCATATAAAGCCATTTCTTTATAAGGTGGTTGATTTAAGACATTTGAAAATCGATTCGAAAATTTGATCATTCATCAACTTTTGACCTTATTTTGACAAAATGCCTTATTTTTATATAAAAATAACCTTTTTTCATAGAATACATATAAAAACATGAAATGGAAAAAAGGGGCATTTTGCCAAGATGGATTACTTTCAAGAAAAACGAGGAAAGTTTATATTTACAAATTTGGATTATTAAGATTTTTAAACCAAATAATTCTTCTTCTCGAATCACACCTCTCTATAGGTGAAGCTTGTTTTCCCATTCTCTTCTATTTGGGGTTCCTTGGTTCATTGTGAACTTATTTTATTATTTAAGGTTGAAAATGAGGTAGTCTACAAAATTCTATTATATCAGTTCTTAAAAAGCATTACAAGTATAAACTTTTGGAATTGAAAGAAGAGAAAAGTTTGTAAATGTCGCTTTTGTTCCTTACCCTAAAACTTATTTTGTAGGCGAGGTCATAGCGATTTTTTTTTCTTGAATTGTTTGAAAGAGATTGAGGAGCTGAAGCATGACCTTGCAAGTATTTCTTCCACTTCTAATGATAGTGCAGATAAACACATGTGAATCTGGAATTCCTTTACTCCTTACAATGGTAATTTTATGTCTTATAATATAATATTTCGCATTTCAGGTTTCAGAGTTGAAGAAGCAAGATTACTTGATCTCATCAACTCTTGGATAAAAGAAAAATCAATGAGGCGATAGAGATTCGGGAATGAAATCCCAAGGTTTTATATCTCATTCATGCAACTTGTCTGCCTAAAATGAAAGTCAATTTTATAACCATCTGCTATGTTATCTAGAGTTCGGTTGGAAACAAGATCGAGCAGAACTTAGGTAGTTTGAAGTTATAAAAGCATCATAGTAAAAGTTCTTGGTACATGCATCATTAAAAAAAATATAATTTTACACTTTGTTTTCATCTTTAAATGCTTGATTTTATAGTTGGAGAAAATTTTAGAGATACAATTGCATAAAAATTATTTTAACAGTAGAACTTTTAGTTAGGTCATTTGCTCATTAAAGGTCGGTATAGCATATATGTAGTGGAATATCTTCTATAATTGCTCAAAAATTTTAATCGAGTGTTGTTCCAACTTTTTATTTAGATCAGCTCTTTACTGCATTGGAGTAAAATTACTAGAATGCATCGGTGAGTATTATGTGTACGCTATTATTTGTTTTTGTTGGATTTGTTTGTTTCTTTTTGTTTTTGCTTTAGCAAAGTTTTCTCATATTAGATGTTATTTCATATATTTGGTCAAATATGCATGATTAGATGAGCTCGATTTTTAAAGAATGTTTTTACCTTCTTAAATCAATTACCCTTGCAGAGCATTTTTAACCATAGCTATTTCTTTCATGAGTAAAGCAATAAAAGAATGATGGTTACAAGAAGGAAAAGAGAGTAGTCTTAATTGAATTCCTGCCCCTTAACATATGGATTCTTAATTTCAGCCAATGCAAGTTGCTTGAAGAAATTTCTGAGCTCCCATAAACTCTAATAGAAATTGATGCTCCTTGATCATAGGTCCATGGAAATTTTAATCCTTCAAGTCCATTCTGGTCATTTTCTCCTCAAATTGTTGAAATTATCACCTCCTCAGGTATGATGTGTTAGATATAAAAGTTCTTCTATACCAAGAATTGTATTTAATGATAGTGCTTAAACTTTGTGCGGGATTCGAATGTGATAAACAACGGAATCGGTAAAATTGATATTCAGGCGATAGCAATTCATGGTTGGCATCCTATCATAAGTTGGGGGGACAAACGGTTTCATATCAATTTGTACGAGTTTGTACCTCAGATTTATGATAACAACTGCTTAAGCAATTGTATGTCTAAAATTGCTTTACGATTACAACTCCTTGATTTATTTTCTTTCTATCTTCATCCAGTAAATGGTTCATGAGGACCCCTGTGAATGCTAAAGAGTAATGGTGGTGGTGTTTATGTGTCTATAAACAAAAGAGGAGCATTATTGTTATGATTATTAATACACTTTTCATCCACTTTTTATGCATGCTTTAGATGCTTTCTAAATATTTAAACCCCTAGATTATTTAAACGTGAATGAGTGTTATATACAAGAGGATAATCAAATCCTATGTTTAGCTTTTTTTGAGTTTTTCTTCTCTTTTTCTCAAGTTTGGGGTTATTAAGGAATCAAAGAGCCCAACATCTAGTTGATTTTTGAATGCAAAATTCATATGGTAAATACATTTGACAAATAAGTTGGAAACTATAATTTGTCGAATGACACTGTTAACTAGAGATGGAGTTTCTTTTTTTTTCTCTAGTGCCTTTTTGGTGCGACTAAAGTCTATTAGATTGATGTTAGGCTAATATAAAGACTTAAATTACAAGAGAATATCTTGCTGTCTCTCGATTAATGGGGTGTTCCCAATTCAGTTCATGGATGATTGATAGTTAAGGGTTGTATTGTCATTGAATGGACTGTGCTGTTATAACACCTTTACCTTGATTTTCTAAGCTAATTGGATTTTTCATGTTCTTTTCTTCATTGAGTGATCTTATTAATCATCTTGTAGCTTAGGCATTTAAACTGCATTCTTTTTTGTTTGTCATTAGGAATTATTGGCTTTCTCTTACTGTTGAATGCTAGTCATCAGTGAGTTCACTCTTATTTGGTATTTTGTAGGTTTCTTACTATTCAAAAGAATAATGAAATAAGGATAATAGAACCCAATTTTTTGGGTTTTGATTTCGAAAATAAATTAAGGATAATAAAACAATTTTTTTCAAAGACCCTTAAATTCCGCAGTGTCCCTCGATTAGAATGGGATGAAGTTCCAAACATTCACGCATAAGAAGAATGATATTCCGTTATTTGTTTCTAATTTTGAAGTGATCTCACGTTTGTTTATTTTTATTATAACTTTTTACTTCTATTAAACATATAAATAATAGGTTTCATAATATTGTAAAAGAATGATGATTATCTTTCTAATTTTGAATTGATAAATCATGCCTTAGTTTTAATAATAAAATAATTTCCAATGTGGCCTTACTCAAGCTCCGGGGTCCGTTGACAACCACGTCGACCAGCGGAATACTCTTGGATGTCGGGTAACGAAACACTACTCATCAAAATCGGCGAGGAGTCTCTTTATGCAGGGAGCTCTACCCAAGGTACATAACCTGTCCCGAGCACCCGATCTCACTTGGCCACATCGGGTTCATCCTCTGATTAAAATGAGTAAAAATGACAACTTGGATTTGCATTAATACTCACAACAAACATATCCCAACCAAATATATACTACATGGTTCAAGAGTTTTTACATTACTCTTAACTCAACATATATTAAAATTTACCATTCGAATACATGTTATACAAAATCAAAGCCACAAGTCGGCTTTCTTCTCAAACGGCCTCTAATGAGTGCCGCCTTCTCGATCGCTCCCTGTACCTGAAATGGTGATCCCTCGACGAGAACAAAGCTGATGAGATAATTTCCTACTTGGAGTTACTCCCCACCTAAGTGCACATGCATGGCAAACAAACACATTCAAGTAATTACATGAACCTACTCGAATGTCTACATGACCGACCCCGTGTCCCGAGTCCTCACCGACTCCCTCACACATACCTAAGCCAATATGCTAGTAAAATAATCAGTTTTCAAAACAAAACTTGTTGTTCTCGAAAACACACTACCGAGTTTCGGTAAAAGTATTGGACTACCCTCCGAGGCGAATGTTTTGGAGAACCTTCCTAAACAATTCATGGGCTCCTCCGACATGAAATTGTTAGACCATCGCCCAACACCATTCTCCGGAAAATCATCCATTGAAATTCCTTTCGCAACCATGTTCGTTTTTCTTTTCTTTCATGTCATGCACTCACACCTAATATTCTAGAGCTGCAGAATGCATATGGAATGCATGATGCCAATTCCAACACATTCATGCTAATATATTCCTATGCATATATATATATATATATATATATATATATATATATATATATATATATATATATATATATATATATATATATATATATATATATATATATATATATATATATATATTAACACATAATTAATCACATAAAACATGTTATGCAAATTCCACATCAATAACACCCAAATTAGCTCCACATGGGCCACATTGCAAACACAAGCAATTCATTTTGAATCACTCAACATCATAAAAATTCACACAAAATATTCATGTTCACTATTCACATAGACGGTAAAACCCTTGAGTTCTTTGATCCGCGACCACTCAAAATAGGAATTTTCTCACTTGGTTCAAAGCTTTTGAGACCGAGTTTACGGCTAAAACAAGCCTCAAAACATTCCTAACCATTTACATGGCTCTTAGACAAAGATTAACACAAGTAGGAAAAGATCCCTACCTCTTGGAGTTGTCGGAACTCCACCAAATCGGTGCCCACGCGTAGTCCTCGCCGCGTAGAGCAACTTTCCTTCTTGCTCCGTCGAAAACCGACGATCCAATCGGCTGGAAACCTAGAGAGAAGCCACTCCCTCTCTCTCTAAAAACTCAAACGTCTCAGCCACTGCATCTCCCCTTTTTCAGCCCACTTCCCATTTTGTTCTTTTAATTTTTGGAGAAGACAACTATTTAAATTTGTCTTATTATCATTAACAAATTCCAAAATTTCACTTATGTCCCCTTTTTCCACTATTTTGACACTTGGCATAATCTCGGCCGTCCATTTCCATCATCTCTCTAATCTTGCAACATGTGTCACAAGAGTACATGTAGTAGGTGATTTTTGTTGCCATATTGTTTCGGCTTTTGGAGTACCTAGTCTTATCGAAACGTGCAAATTATTTATCTTGGGGTCGGCTGAAATTGGCATTGGTAGCTAGATTTTACGAGACGATTCCAAAATGTGAAGTCCGTTTCATCATCCGAGATCTAGCAAAATTTTGGATTTTTATCGAAATTACGATTTTGCCCTTTTTCCGAAAATTGGAATTTTCTCGAGTCTTACATTCAAAATGATGTAATTTTTATAAATATATATTTTTACTTTCCACACAATTTTTATTACCATTATTCATTTAATCAATTGAAATTATATTTATTTGTCGATGGAAGTAACATTTACACTTTTTATGCATCTGAGAAAAAAAAAGTAGAAAATTAGACAGAACACAAATGTACAAAAGATGGTAGGTAATTTGTTGGATGGGAAATGGAGAAAAAAAGAAAGCAAAATTGGGAGGAAGGAATTAGAAAATGAACAAGTTGCAAGTGCGAGTAAAGATTGATGCCAATTGTTTGGCGTCTTATGAACCGTTCAATAATGGCAATCAACTAGTTAGAAAATGACCATCGTTTTTATCCTTCTCCTTCTATAAATACAAGAGAAAAAAAAATTAAAGATTAAAATTAAAAAATAAATAAAGTTTGTAAATAATTATATGTTTTATTCAATCTCATTTAACTTATTTTAACTTATTTGTAAAAAATTAAATAATTTAAAATTTTAGTTTTTAAATAATTTTAATTATATTTAATTTTCTTGTCCATATGCAGTTGTTTGGTTAGAGAGTTGAACCTTTAAGGCGGGACATGGGTAGGAAGAGGTTTGAGTCAGTTACTATCTTGTAAAAAGTGATAAGCTTTAAAAAAAATTACATTTAATTTTATTTGATATTTTATAAGACAATCAAGTATAAAAATTAATCTCTTTTTTAAACATTTTTTCTTTATTAACGTCATGAAATCCTTTTATTGTATAACCTGAGAAAATGATAATTTCATAATTTTTATCTAGTTTTACGTTAACAATCCTACATGTAATTGAAAAAACAGAAACTTAAAAGGGTGATAGGTGACTCAACATTTAATGTAATAGTAAATAAATAGTAATAATAATAAATTTATAGTCTAAAAAAATTCAAAATTGTTTGTATGAACTTCTTTGAATAGTTATTGTGTTATTTATTTATTTATATTTTCTAAAAGACAGAAGCATATCAAATGTCCCAGTCTTTCTTCCTAAACTTTTCTCAAGAAATAGCTTAATTAAATCCTAAGCATACTTTTATAAAACATTAGTTTTCCAAACAATTTCTCAAGAAAAAATGGGTCATTGGATGCCAAAACGACTCTTTTGACCTTGGGAAGCAAATTTTTAGGTGAAAAGAAGCAAAAATGAAAGTTCTTTGACTCTTCACTTTCTTATTTTACTTTTGTTTTCGTCCCTTTTCCATTCCATTATTAACGCTCCTCCTCTTATAAAAATTTATGTCTCGTCCATTTACCATAGCTTGTGACACCCCAAATCCCGGGGGTCCGTTGACAATCAGATTGGCAGCGGTCGTGGATGTCGGGTAACTTCGACCTGCACCCATTGGAGTCCCCTTTTCCTAGGACTCGAGTTTGTAAAATCGGGCAGAGTCTCCTTTGTGCGAGGAGCTCTACTCAAAATCTGACATGTCGCAATTTCATGTGACTGTCCCAATATTATAACGACCACAGGGTCCGCATACAAATAAAAATGGCCACGTAGGGCCCATTTATCCATATAAATGCAATCTATATCACCGAAACCATCAAGAGTTATTACATCACTCTTAATACAAGACATTATATTAAAACTAACATGTTCTAATATAATATACAAAACATGGATCAAGGCCACAATCCGGCCTGCTTCATGATGTTGGCCTCTAAGGAGCACCATTTGCTTGCACATGTCCTGTACCTGAAGGGGTCCCACGATGGGGTGAGCTAATGCCCAGTAGAGATAAGTCCTACAAGGGCTATTCCCCACCTAAATGCACATGAATGGTCAAACAACCAAGCACACCTGAAACTGGGACATGCAATCTAGCATAGATCCTACTTGTCATGAATGAGACGCGACTCATCATGCCCCACGTATCAAGTCCTCACCGACTCCCTTAAACATGCATTTTGCCATGAATGAAAACCATTTCCAAACAAAGGTATTTGTGTTTACCCGTGGACAACCCTCTGATATAAATAATGGACACACTCCCATAATCTATTTTGTGGACAACCCTCCAATGTATATCAATTGGGCATACTCCGACAATTGACATTATATGGACAACCCTCTGATTTAAATAATGGACACACTCCGATAATCTATTTTGTTGGTCAAACCTCCGAAACAATTCTCTCAAGAAACCACCTCATGCACTCACTCCTACTGACCCTTAGGGTGCTTGTGCATGTGAAATGCAATGAGCGCCATTTCCATTTCCTTACCAGTACAACTTTTCCCATACAAGCTAGTGGATATCCATTGGACTTCGATCCAGAGTGCGAAGTCCATAACCCATTCACCAAGGATGGTGAATGACTACGATTATGCACTCACACCCACACCATGCGATGTCCCCGTACAAAGGAGACTCTGCCCGATTTTCGTTAAATCCTGAGTCCTTGGAAAAGGGGACTCAATGGTGTGCTGTCGGGTTACCCGACATCCACGAATCTTCTGTGGGTTGACGGGTTGTCAACGAACCCCCGGGATTTGGGGTGTCACAAACCTTTTCTCCCAAAATAATCTTTTTCCAAAAATAAAAAATAAAAATCCAAATTAACATATATTTCAAAATAATACTGCGTCTTCATTAAAACCATAGTTGGTAGTTATGGTTTTAATTTTTATGGATTAAGCGCAGATGTTTTCCTCTAGAAGTTAAATTTAAAAACTGTAGTCACAAACTACAGTTTTAAGTATTAATTTATTTATTTTTAAAATTTGTACTAGATTGATTTTTTTATTTTATTTGAAAAGTAATATTTTGGGACAAAACTCCATTTATCTAGCATTATCTTCTTTTTTTTTATCAAATTCTTAAATTAATTTTAGAGTTGTTTGGCATAATTAAACTAAACATTAAAAAAGTCAAAAGTGATTCATTTTTTATTAATCGTCAAATATGAGAAATTGGTTTAAGAGATACAAATCCAAAAAATATTTGCAAAAATGAAGACTTGGACAACAGTTTTCTACATCTATAGAAGGAATAGAGAAGGATAAAGCAGAAGACAACAAATCAACCAATCAATCAATCAATCAACTATGTCAATCAACAAATCATAGCTTTCAACAAGCTTTCAGCAATTTCAGCATTTAAATTCCTATTTATTGTAAAGTTTCTAGCAAAATTTTAACAGTGTTATTTCATTCATTCGTAGTAAAATCTAATATTTTTATAACTTAATTTCGGCGATGCGGACTTGCAAGTTCTATTCCAAGTGTATCAAGTTTTCAATCACATAACTGTTTTCACATTCAAATCCAATGTTTACTTCAACAATTTCAGCATTAAGTTGTAGTATTATTCAAATCTATCGACTTTAACCTTATGTTATTTTATTCATTTTAAGGAGATTTAACATTTTTATTCAACAATTAAGTCTTGTAATATTTCAAGATTCATAAACTTTTCACCTTTATTTGTAGGAAACTATCAAGTTAACCAGAATCTAATGCTTAGATTATAAGTTTGATCTTACAAGTCATTCAGTTTAAAAACACTTTAATTTTATTACGTCAGCACACTTATATTTTATATGTTAGTGTATGAATTAAAAAATCACCATGACATATATGAAAGAAATTCCTACTAGCAAATCGTGATGCTCCAAGGCTAAAATCATTTATATCTTAAAAAGAACATGAAAATCAACTTTTAGAATTTAAACTTTCTGTCAATTTTTAATATCATCTCTGACAATATTTGTATTTTATTGTAAAAATAAATTTTCTTTTTAAAAAAATATATAAATATAAAATTGTAAATACATTTTGTTCAAATAGATTATTTTAAGAACAAATATAAAAGGGTAAGATTGGAAAATGTTGGATTATTTAGGCTTTTGCTTTAACATAAGTGGAAATAGGTGAATTATTATCCTTGTTCTTAGATACATTTTCTTTTGTTCTTATCTGACATTGTCAATGATGGGTAGCATTCCATGAAAGTGGTTTGTCATTATTTTACTCTTTTTTCTCCCTCATGTAAAACATTGTTTTAGTGACTCTTCAAAGTATGAGAGATTTAGATTTTTTTTTAAAATTTAATTTAGAATATGTCAGTTTCATATTTGTAAGTTATAAGAGAATTATTGACTCTTAATTACTCTTTAGCTCCTATCAAACCAAAATAAAGAAAAAAAAAATTGTTGTTATATGATATCATTGGTGTAAAAAAAAAAAGTCATCATAATTTTATAAGGATAGTGATTTTTAAGCAAGTTATAAGGGAGGAAGAAATTTTCAATGAATTATTTATGTCATTTAACTTTTACATTTTAAATTTATCGCCCAAAAACTTTATATTTTGGAAGTATGTGTACCACCATGGTGTCGCGAACCATGTTCCAAAAAAAAATGTATTCCCACTCATCGAATAATGAAAGATAGATTAAAACAAGAGGTACATCAACAATTCTATTACTCCAAACCCAGATTAGTTCAATCCGATTTTTTAAATATTGGAGAAAAATGTAGCTCTCATTCTATACGTGGCCATGGGGCCATGAGCGTGAAAAACAAGGGCAATGTTTGGTGTTGAGATAATTCCACGAGTGTCCCTCATTTAGAAATGGATGAAATTCAAAGCATTACTTAGCATTTTTCAAGTTTTTGTTTTTAAGTTTCAGAGTTAAAATAGGTAGCCCATAAGTTGTAATCATTAATGATCAATTTTTTTTAACTAAAATATTTTTAGAAATTGCTATGTATACTTGCGTTATATATGAAATTAAAATTATTTTGAAATATTTTTAAAGGACGATTTGATGTGTTTCTTTTTCTTTTCACATATTTATATTTTTGTTAGAAAATTTTTGAGTCTGTCAAAAAAAAAAAAAAAAAAGGTTTTGTAATTATGTAAGAAGAATGA
Source organism: Tetrastigma voinierianum (assembly GCA_016808115.1). NCBI lineage: Eukaryota > Viridiplantae > Streptophyta > Magnoliopsida > Vitales > Vitaceae > Tetrastigma > Tetrastigma voinierianum. The sequence continues at coordinate 35,274 of JAEQBH010001322.1, forward strand.
TGTTCTTCGTATGATTTTTTGTTATCTAATTTTGAAGTGATCTACATATATTTATTATTATTATTATTTATTTTATATTTTTTCGAGAGGACAAAACATAATGACGGTACGTTGATGCTCCTCAAAAGTCTTTCATACCTGCTTCTCAAGTCTTTTCCTTGAAATTTGAGCGGCCTTCTAGCTCCTTGTGCTTCCATACCTCACCTTTTTTCTCAAGAAATAGCTTAATTAAATCCTAAATCAAGCTTTTGAATCTCTATATCTTCTTGAAACAGCCATGGCTTCCGCAAACACCAATTATACACATCTAGTCACAAATAAATTATATATAGCATAATTAAGAAGGAGACAAGCAATTGATTGTATATAATAAAAGGATATACAATTAAAACAGACAAATCCAAAAAATTAAAATACAAAAAAGGTAGAAAAAAACATATTTTCGAACAAAAATGTCCATAAAAATATTGTTATAATGTGGTGAATTTGTTTCACACGTTCAAGGGTATTTTTGTTTAAAATAGTAATTTTTCAATTCTTATTATAAAAGATCATTCTTGCAAATATTTTTAGGATTTGTCCATTTGAATCCAATTTCTCTATAATAATATACAAAAATAAACAAACAACATTTCTGATTATAAAAAATTAAAATATAATAACATTAAACAGAAAAAATAACTTTTATTTTGTGTTTCTATAAACAGAATAGAAAAAAAACTATTACTTGTTATTCAGGAAAACAAAAATAGTTTATCATCCTTTGAAAAATAAATTACATTCCCATGTTGAATGCGATTTTGAAAATTAATCTTAAAACCGCATTTGATGAAAATTAAGCTTAAAATGGTAAATACATTTTTAAATTTTCCTTAAAATCGTGGTTGGTGAATACAGTTTTAAGGTTAATTTTAAAATTCAGGATTGATAAACAACGTCACGAACTGACCGCGTAACTATGATTTTCTACGAGCCTCCAATATGACTAACACGGGCATTAGTTAAATGTTCAGCAATTATTAAATGTCATCAACATTAAATTAGAATATTAAGAAGCACCCATCATCAAGGGAATTATAATAGAATAGCAATAGTCTCAATAAACTCATACAATGCAATCTACTAAAAACCCATAGAAAAATATTACAAAATATAGAGTTTCTATAAAAATAAAACATTTGAATACAATAATGATTGCATCTGCCATCATATCACATGTAGTCATCATTAAGCAGTAAATAAACATGATGGATCGGTAGTAGTAAGAGCAATATAATCAAATAATAAAAAAACCATTGAAAAAAGCGAAGAAAACCCTTTTTTTTCTGAGACCCGCAATGCGAATCTCCACAATTGGTGGTCGGTCACTTCTCTCCTCCCCTCCATTTGGACCATCCCCCTCATTTCCCCAAAATTTTACTAGCCCTCCTCTTTGTATTAGTCCTCGAAAAAGAAAAATAATAATAATAAAAAAACTTCCACCAAACCTTTGTCCCCACTATCTCATTCTCGAAAAAGAAAAAAAATAATAATAAAAAAAAAAAAATCTTCCATCCAGCCGTAGTGCCCCACTATAGCGTTCTTCCAAGAGAAAAGAAAAAAAATGGGTTTGGCTTGAGCTTATATAAGTTTGAGCTTTTCAACCATTGGATCGAAATATTTTAGCATATTTTTTGTGGACCTCATACTAAAAAAAAAAAAAGTGATAAAAATCAGTTTATGATAAACTTCGAACTTATATAAGCTCGAGCTTACTGTAACTCTTCCTAAAAAAATATGTTCTTTTGAGAACATTCTTTTCCAAAAGGGAGGTGGCCCTTTGGATGGCCGCCACGTGGGGCCTCCACAGGCCATATCAAGCAGGCAAATCGGATTTTTCTTCTTAGTGGTGTAAAACCTGAAAAAATTCAAATTTTCTGAAAAATGGTAAAATGGTAATTTCAGTAAAAATCTGAAATTTTCTAGATCAGATAATAAACATACTTCTTGGGTGGAATGGTCTGGCGAAGATCTAGTTACCATGTCGAATTTGCATTAGAATTCGAGAGACGGTCGAATTTCATGTTTTTCGAGGCACAGGGTGTCGGGTGCCGTAAAATGACTCGTGAAAGACATGTGATATGACAAAAGTCACCTACTACATGTACTCATGTGACACATGTTGCATGATTAGTGAGAGGATGAAATGAATGGCTGAGATTGTGCCAAGTGTCAAAAATCAAGAAAATGGACACATTATGAATTATTGGAAATGTTAAGTGAATAAGACAAAATAGCAAATAGTCTTCTTCTTCATTTTTGAGACAAAAATCGATAGAAGATGGGAATTGAGCGAGTAGAGCTGGTTTTTCATTTTTTAGAGAGAGAGAGAGCTCATTCTCTCTAGAATTCCGTGGTCGGATGAATCCCCGGTTCTCGGCAAGCAAAAGCAAAATGCGATCTGAGGTGAGGGCTGCAGCGTGGTGTGATTTTGTGGAGTTCAGGCCAACTCCAAGAGGTAGGGATCTTTTCCTACTTGTATTTATTCTTTGTTGAAACCATGTAAATGGTTAGGGATATTTTGAGGCTTGTTTAGCCATAAGTTCGATCTCAGCTTAGAGCAGGAGTGGAGGAAAATCCTGTTGTGTGGCGAGTGAACGGTGCCCAGACCGAGGTTTCACTATTCACATGATTTTTGGTGTGAATTTTTATGATGTTGAGTGATTCAAAATGAATTGCTTTTCTTTGTTAATTAGCCCATGTGAGCTAGCCCATTTTGGTGTTATTGATTGTGAATTTGAATAACTTTATGATTTATGTGGATTAATTATGTTAATATATACATGTTTATATATTAACTATGGATGTCTTTGGAATTGGCATAATGCATTCCATATGCCTTTGGGGCACCCTATAGATATTAGGGTAGTGCATGACATGAAAGAAAATAAAGAAAATGTTTGTGAAATGATTTCGACGAAAAGATTTTACGGAGAATTGTGTTGAAGATAATCAACAATTCACGTCGGAGGGGCCCATGAATTGTTTGGAGGGTTATCGACAGTTAAGCCTCGGAGGGTAGTCAATATATTTTGAATCTCGGTAGTAGTTTTCGAGAGACAAAAAGCTTTTGTTTTGAAAGCGTATTTCTCGCATTTAGCTTAGGCATGTGTGAGAGTCGAGTGAGGACTGAGACATGAGTTTGGGCATGTAGACATTCAAGTAGGATCATTTATTTGCTTAAGTGTGATTGTTTACCTGTGACATGTGCACTTAGGTGGGAGTAACCCATGTAGAAAATTATCACTCTTTTGGGCTTTGCTCCTGCAATGGGGATCACTATTTCGGTCTGAGGAGGCGATCGGAAGGCGCACTCATTAGAGGCCGTTTTGAGAAGAAAGCGGAGCTTGTGACTTTGATGTTGTTGTATAACATATATTAGAATTTATAATTTTAATATATGTTTGTATTAAATGTGTATTAACTTTCTGGAGACCTTATTGGTACATGTGTGAGTGTATTCATGGCATTAAATTGATGTAGGGGCCCAGTGGCCTTTAATTACTACGCATGTGGACCTAAATCATAGTCTTCTTGAATGGGATAGGTTTGTACCTTGGGTAGAGCTCTAGTCTGAAAGGAAGCTACCTTTCGAATTTGTAAGTGGTGTCGGGTGCAGGCATCCGCTCAGTATTCCAGTGGTGTGGGGTTGTCAACGGACCCCCGGGAAATGGGGCGTCACGGCAGTATCGAGGCTATGGTATCTCTGGTACCCTAGGACTTGATGGAGCCTTGGGTTAGATCGCTTCTTATTCTTTTCGATGATTGTTGTGTGATGTGTGATTGTGTCATTATGTTTATGTGATTGTGTGCTTGGTGAGATGCACATAGGAAAAAAAAAGTGTTGAGGAAAATCGAGTAGAACAAAATAAATGTGATGAGGAGAATTGTTTTTTACGTGTTTCACGATTGTGTAAACTGGAAAAAATAAAATAAAATAAATTTTTAAAATTTATTTTGTTCTATAGGGGAAATTTAAAAAATATATGTATAGCTGTTTTGGTGGTTTCTAAGTAATTTTGGAATGAGAGAAAAAAAATGATCTTGAAAAAAAAAAAGCGTTAAATTGTAATGGGCGCTCTTGCCCGTTGTTGTTGAGTCACGATCTGATGTTGTATCGTGACCGCAGCTGACATGGGCGCGCGAGGATGGGCAGCATTACGGTTGGGGCTTCGGCGAGACCGCGGCCCAGAGCGCCGAACCCCGCGATACGGCGCGTCGATCTGGCGGGCGCTCGCGCCCGGTGCATTTCGCTAGCAAAAGTGTCAGCGATCTGAAAGGTCTCTCCGTGGCCGGCGCAATTGTGTGTTGCAATGGGGGCAGCGATACGGGCTACGATCACGGCCTGGGGATGAAGGCCACGATCTGACATTTGTCGCGGCGCGACACGGCCCGCATGACGGAGACTATGTTTGAAATCACAAAGCCCCTTATCGCGGCCAGGGAGTTGCGACACGGCATGCTAGGGCGCCGCGTGCTGCAATGAGTGAGCTTCCTACTATGAGGCGTGACTTTATCGGGGGAGCAAGGCCATGACCAGGCGCCTGCCACCGCGCCATGACGCCGCGACTGCGCGTGGCGTGGTATGTAACCCTACAGGTGCTATCTGCATACGATGTGCGCCCGACCCGAGGAATGGATTAGTTGTGCCTATATGCACCCGATTACCGACCTCGGTCTTAGCATTCTAAGTCCTTTGTTTCAGGACATCTTTCCATGAACAACTGTTCATAGGCACTATTCTAAGGTTTAAATAAAATAAATAAATTTTTGTCGTTGAATATGAGTTTAATATATTGACCTTGTCTTGCATTACCTGAATGCATGGACGTATTATTATGAAATATTTTTACACGTATATGAATAGTGTCTCGGAAATTGTGATTAAGCCTTAGAATCTGCATTAAATTAACTTGCCATTTGACATGTGTAGATGGCTGGTCGAGAGCGGGGCGTGTGAGGGTCGTCCAGGGGTGTGGTCAACCTCCACCGTTGTTTAACCCGACGGGGCCTTTGTTGAGGTTGTAGGGATTACGACTCTTGCTATTACCACGAACTCATGTCAGCGGGTAACAGGGAGGTCAGGAGTAACCTCAAGTTTTATGTTGGCAAACAATTGCTCTAAACTGTGTATGGACATGGTATTTTGACTATTTGCTGAGAATTTAACCTTACTAATTACATTATATATAATGTTCTTGAATATCTTAATCCATTATTCTAAATGTCCTAATCGGTTATTGTTATGGGAATAACAATGAATTAAGATTAGTATAAAGTTTGATTGATATTCATGGGATGAATATGTGTGTAAGAATCTAGTCAATTCTATATCTATTTGTTGAAACAAATATTGGGCGGACCAGATCTTGGGAATTAATACATGGATCAAAGTCATAGAAGTTAATCTCTAATAGTTGTGTCATTAAATCCTTTGACCTGAGATCGCTATAGTTCTCAACATATGGGAATATTCTCTTTTGATATAATCAAGCGTTGTCTTTAATCGGATGACTATAAAAGTTCCTACTACTGACCACAAGCTAAATTATGTAGTGAGATATGAGCGATTAAGATGGAATTTGTCCCTCCTGACTATAAGAAATATATCTGGGTCCCCTACGACAATTGAAGGCCGAAATGCATGGTCGTGCTTCGAGAATGAATTGTCAGTACATGTCTATTTGTTCCCGTTAAAGATCTAATTAGGTTTGAGGTAATCCAAGATAGAGCGATATAAGGTTGACTTTGTCCATGCCTTATATTCTATCAGATATCATGAGACAAAAGGATTATGTCATTAGCTTCTCTCAGGATTTATGGGATCACAGGCTTTTCACATTTAATTTGGGTAGTCATAATGTCTTGCTAGAGGCCCACTTATGACTTGTAGGATCAAAATGTGATTTGAGCTAAATCTTAATTGAACCTATAGGGTCAGCACATTAAAACGAAATAATAGCAGTTTATGGTTTCACTCTGGTAATTTAAAATGATGAGATTGTTTTAAATTACAAATATTTAATTAGTTGTTATTTAAAGTTCGAATTTAATTTTAGAAAGTTTAAATTCGTGATTTAAATTATAACAAATAATTAATTTATTATATTTTCTTATTGAATGAAATAATCTACTTAAAGAGTTTTTAATAAAGAGTTTTAAAATATATATTCGTTTCCTTATCGATAAGGTTTGAATTTAAATTGTTATTATTTAAAAGAGTTTTAAATATATAATAATATAATATAAATTAGTTTCCTTATCGATGGGATTTGAGCTAAATTGTTATTATTTAAAAGAGTTTTAAATATATAATAATATAATAATATAAATTCGTTTCCTTATGCGATAAGGATTTGAATTTAAGTGTTGTGTTAAAAGAGTTTAAATATATAATAATATAAATAAATTTGTTCCTTATACGATAGGTTGGATTTAAATTGTTATTATTTAAAAGGAGACTTTAGATGTCTTAATAATATAAATTGGTTTCCTTATACGTGGGATTTGAATTAAATTGTTGATATTTAAAGAGTTTTAAATACATATAATAATAAAAATTGAGTTTTTGAAAAGAACTTCATGAGACTTATATAGATATATATATGTAGGACATTTTTTTTTTTTTTTGTAGTGAGTGATCTTTCTCTAAGAATAACCAAAATCAGGAGACCTAATTTCGTTTTGAGAAGACAGACACAGGCCCAGCATTCAGCCAGTTGTTCATTATTTGTTTGTGTGTTTGGATACTTGTGTAGAGGGTGGTCGCTTTCGAGAAGCGACATCTTTGAAGATCGAGATAAACGAGGCCTTGGAAATTTGAAGACTTAGCGAATCGATCTACAAGAGGTAAGTTTCGTTTTACCCTTCCTTCGGTTTTTTATAGAAGCATGTGATCCTTGGTGGGTTAAGGGGATAAAAATTTTAAAGTCATTTGCATTTTATGTTCCAATCCAGATTAGGATAATGCGCAGAAGTAACCAGATAGTTTAGGGCACATCCATCCTTCGACGATCCGCAGGGGGAGGAGATCAGATGGTGGCGGACCATTGGTTATCTCTGGTCGAGGAAGGTGTTGGAAGTATGGAGATTACCTCAGAGCCACACGATCGAGATCTGGAACTAAGCTTGCATTCCGGCTAGGGTGAGAACAGAGTATAGTGGAGCTAGGCTGAAGACCTCCTAGGAATCCTAGAAGCCCCGATGACATATGGAATGAGAGTTCCAGTGACTATTCACCGAGCAAGTATTTCGGGGATCTTGCTCGTCCACCACGAAAACTCAGGGTTCCACAGAGCTAGACGGGGGTATGGCCAGTATTGGAGTCACATTAGCTGGGTTCAGCAGAGCTAAGCTCGGTGCGATGAGCTATGCCAAGCCCACGAGGACATGGCCAAGGTCAGGAGATTCTAGAATGGGCTAAAGTTGTCCTTTCAGGGTAGGATTGTAAGACTTCGCCTACAGGACATGGACTCCATCTGGAATGACTACGACCATGCAGGGAGAGGTAGGATGTAACCGAGCACTCGGGATCGCAGTGTTAAACAAGGAAGGGGCGTCGATGCTTCTTCTAGTTCGGGAAAGAAGCAGAGGGCTTCTTGTAAGACCCGAGAAAATTTCAATTTTCTGAAAAAATGGCAAAATCGTAATTTCGGTAAAAATCCAAAATTTTTCTAGATCTTGGATGACGAAACGGAGTTCTCCGTTGAAATCGTCTCGTGAAATTTAGCTACCACGTCGAATTTCGTTGGATTAGAATGGTAGGGATTTTACGTTTTAGGCGTGGGGTGTCGAGGACGGCACATGGCAAGATGGGGATGCCACATGGCACCTCAGTGTGACACTTGGCATAAAGGAATGGCTCACATTCACAGGCCACATAGATGACATGATTCCTTGGCTCATATTAAGCCATGGAGGGTATGATCTGAGTGAAATAAAGAAATAAGGATTTAGCTTGAGGAAGGGGGGAGGAAACTTCCTCCTTTTGACCCATACGGTCAATGCTCCAAAAAGGAAGAGAAAGTGCAAAGAGAAAGGAGGAAATAAGGAGAAAATGAAAGGGAAATGAGACAAGAAATGAGAAAAAGAAAAGAAAATGAAAGAAAACAAAGAGAGAAGGAAAAACAATTCGTAGAGGAAGAAAAGAAAAAATGAGAGGAAAGGAGAAAAGAAAAAGGAAAATGAAAGGAAATGAGAGAAAGGGAAAGGAAGAATTTCCCGGCTTTCGAAGACGTCGAGAAGTTCGACGGGTTCGAGGACTAAAGTTGGTCTGGCTGCGCGATCACGATGTGGACACCAAAAGTTGTTTGACAAACTCAGAGTGAGGTAGGGTTTTATCCTACTTGTTTTACCCTTGTTTAAGTGTTTTGTAAATGCTTGTGTTGGTTTGAGGCCGTGAGTGGCCGTTTGATCGGTCCAAATCTTGGAATCGAAGTGTGGAAATTTTTGGAACCTTTTTGGGCAGTCCGAGACAATAAATTGTGTTTTGGTGAGTAGAAGACCGGAAATGGGTATGGAATTCGGCTCCACCAAGATGAATCGACGTTTGGTGAGTGGCACGCCTACAGGGCATTGCTATTATGTTGGATTGGTAAAAACTTGATCCGGGTTTGTGAATAGTGACACATGAATAGTGATACATGAATAGTGACATGTGAATAGTGACACATGAATAGTGACGTAAATAGTAATCACATAATATTTTGTGAGAAAATGTGCTTGGTTGAGTGATTCAAATTGAATTGCTCGTGTGCTTTAATTAGCCCACGCGAGCTAATTTTTGTGTAATGGATTGAGAAATTGTTTAAAAGAATGGCGAGATTTAGTTTAGTCAAAGAAATGAATGGATAATGCATAAACTTGACATGTTAACATGATTTGTTCAATTATATGGAATATAATTGTGTATAGGCTTATTGGAGATGAAGTACGAGTTTGCTCGATTATATGGATTATAATTGTGAATATGGATCGTGGAATAAAATTGTGAATTTCTCAAATGAGTTGATTTGGGTGATGTTTGATTAATATTGAATAGCTCAAGTGAGCTAAATTGGGTGATGGTTGACATTGTGAATTACATGTGGTGTGATTGATAATATATGCATATATGATATATTGAAATATATTGGTATATATATTGTGTTGAAATGACATAATGAATTTTATATGCACCGGGGTAACCTAGAAATTAGGTGTGTGTGTGCATGACATAAATTTTCTGAGAAACGAACATGGTTGCGAAAGGAATTTCATAGGATGATTTTTCGGAGAATGGGGTTGGGAGACGGTCCAACTGATCATTTCGGATGAGGACCATGATTTTTCGGGGAGGATTCTCGACACATTCGCCTTTAAGGGTAGTCCCATATTTTTGGAAACCACGTTCGGTAGTGTATTTTCAAGAACTGACAAGTTTTGTTTTGAAAATGATAATTTTTCTCATATATGGCAGGCAAGTGTGAGAGTCGGTGAGGACTGAGACATGGGAATAGACATGTAGACATTCAAGTAGGATCACGTAATTGCAGTGTGTGTTCAGAATTGGAGCATTGCATATGCATAGGTGAGGGAGTAACCCATTTAGGATAATTCCACTCTTGGGCGATAGCTCACCTGTCGAGGGAATATTTTGAATACGAGGGAGCGTTCGAGAAGACGGCTCATTTTAGAGACCGATTTTGAAGCCGGGTTGTGGCTTTGATGGTTTTTGGTTTAATATCTATTAGAATTGTAGATTTTAATATGTATTTGTATTAAGAGTAATGAAATAACTCTTGGACTATTGAATTATAGTTGGGTATATGTTTTGATGAGCATTTGTATATGGGCCAAAGTGGCCATTTTTACTTAGGTGTGTGTCTCGTAATACGAGACGTATAGATTTTTCGCAGGTTGACGGGTGAGTCGAAGCGGACCCCGTTTTTAAGGGTGTCACTTCTAGTTCACGAGGGTTCGAGTCCGCGACCATGGGCGGGGGACCGGATCGGAGTTGCCCGGTCGGGCTAGGCCCGAGATGGTGTGCTACCATTCTTAGAGCGAAGCCGGACACATGAGGAAGGATTGCCCCAAAGCCCCGAGGATCCCGGGGTTTCGGGACGGCCACAGTCCCGGTCAATGATAGGACGGGAGAGGATATAGTATATTCTCAGCGGCCGTGCAGGTCGGGAGGAGCCGGTTTAGGTCTCAAGGGCACGAGGCACCTCCGTTGCGGGCAAGCTAGAGGCCCAGGATTATGGGCCGAGGCAGAGGGCCGGAGCCACGAGGGCGGGACGTCGGGGGGTTCGGGCGTGTCTCGCCATCCACACTGCCGGTGAGTCAACGGATCATCCGGTTATCGGGTGCGTTCTTGCTATCACGCTATGGGCAAGGTGTTATTTGGGATACAGTGCGTCTCATTCATTCATTGATGCATCAGTTGTGATAGAGTTAGGCTTAGAGGTTGAGACCTTAGAGGAGCCTTTGTATGTGAGTTCTCCCCTTGGGATTAAGGCGAGGATAGGGATGATATGTTGTGGTTGCGAGTTAGAGATCTCGGGGATTCTACTTATAGTGGACCTGAGGGTCATGGACATGTCAGAGTTCGACGTCATCCTGGGGATGGATTGGACGGTAGCTTACAGAGTCGTCATCGATTGTGAGCGTAGGAGGTTCCGCTACCGCGCGGGGCGGTACTCGTGTTGTGTTTTTAGGGAGACGAAGCATGACATTTTTGTAATGCGGTGTACGAGTCCGGATGTCGGGGACCGATTGGCGGGTTGGCTAGCAAGCCTTACCTAGAGAGGACGAGTGAGACCGGACTTAGATACACCTCAGTAGTTTTGCGAGTATGAGGATGTTTTTCCCGGATGAGCTACCGGGATTCACTCCCGCGGAGGTTGTAGACCCCGGTATCGAGGTTACACCTGAGTACTTACCGCCCATCTCTATGACTCATATGATGGCACCAGGTTGAGTTGCGGGAACTCGAGTCCGGCTACGAGGGGATTCTTTGGGTGAGGGTTCATTAGGCGAGCACTTCACCATGGGGCGCTCGGTTTGTTTGCAAGAAGAAGGACAAGACCCTTCGGCCCGTGCATTAATTACGGTGGGTTGAACGGGTTCTGATCGAGGAGAATCGGTACCCATTGCCGAGGATTGATGACTTGTTTGATCAGTTGAGAGGAGCGCGAGTCTACTTCAAGATAGACCTTCGCACTGGTTACCATCAACTGAGGGTTAGGGAGACATAATCCTAAGACAACGTTTAGGACACGTTATGGGCACTTTGAGTTTATAGTGATGCCCTTTAGATTGACGAATGCGCCAGCAGCATTCATGGACCTCATGCATAGGGTATTCCAACCTTATCTAGATCAGTTTGTCGTAGTCTTTGTGGATGACATTTTGATCTAGTCCCAGTTAGAGTGGGAGCATGAGTATCACTTGAGGGATTGTTTTACGATTCTTGAGATTATCGGTTGGCACTCGAGTTCGGTGAAGTGCGAGTTTTGGCTTACTAAGGTGAGATTTTTAAGACACGTGATGCTTGCATCGGGGCGTGTCGGTGTGGACCCTAAGAGAGATTCGAGGTTGTGATGAGTTGGGAGAGGCTAAAGTCAGTCTTTGAGATACGTAGTTTCTTGGGATTGGATGGGTACTACAGGAGATTCATTGAGGATTTCTCTCGATTAGCGACACCTATGACAAGATTGACCCGGAAGGAGGTCAAGTTTGATTGGGATGATCGATGCGAGGAGGCATTCCAGGAGTTGAAGAGAAGGCTTACTTCAGCTCCTATATCGATAGTCCCGAACAGGGGATAGGGGTACACAGTGTATTGTGATGCCTCGGGTCAGACTGGGATGTGTTTGATGCGGTCAGGGAGGGGGTAGTAGCTTATGGTTCCGTCGTTGAAGAATCATGAGCGAATTACCCACACATGACATGGAGTTAGCGAGTCGTAGTCTTGGCTTTTGAAGATTTGAAGCACACTATTTTATATATGGCCGAATAGTTTAGGGGGTATTGCTCGAGACCACGAGTCCTGAAGTATATTTTCACGCAACGGGACCTCAATATGAGGCAACGTAGATTACCATCCTCGTAAAGAAAATGTGGCGGCTGATGCACTCAGTCGGAAGTCACGGGGAGCATTGGCTAGTATAGCATCCGGGAGTGGCTGATCTTGCTCGGGGCGTGGGACGAGTTTGGGCTATAGTACGGCGGCCGAGTTAAGAAGTGCGTTGGGGAGTTTAGTGGGTACATCATCTTTGTTGAAGCAGTGATTGAGTCGGGGACGAGGACACGGAATGATGTCCATCGAGGGACCGGAGCCTGATCAAGTCTGGTGACGAGTACGGACCGTCCATGCAGATGGTAGTCTTTAGTATAAAGGACAGGTAGTGATTCCCCAGTTGACCGATTTGAGAGAGGAGATTCTCAAGGAATTTCACTGCTCCCGATTTGCCGTGCATACAAGTGGCACGAATATGTACCAGGATCTCCGTCGCCAGTACTACTAGAGTGGGATGAAGAGACACGTAGGGGACTTTGTTCGACGACGTCTCACGTGTCGGCGGGTTGAAATTTAGTCTTAGAAAGCCAGCGGAATGCCGACCATTGGAGGTGGTTGAGGTGGAGTGGGAGCAACGTCCGCGATGGATTTTGTGACACACTTGCCATGGACACCGCAAGGACATGATGTTGTATGGGTGATAGTGGACCGGCTCGAAGTCGGCACATTTTCTAGTCGTGCGGACGAGCCTTCATTGGAGAGATGCTTAGGTTGTACATTCGAGAGAGATAGTCGGTACATGTGGGTACCGGTATCCATAGTGTCGAATAGAGGGCCGGGTTTCACAGCGCACCTTTGGAAGAGTTTCCAAAGCATGAGCCTGCGGTGACCATGAGTACAACTTTCCGACCACGGACAAATGGTTAGTCGAGAGAGGGTATGGGGTGTTAGAGGACATCTTTACTTGGCATGCATTCCTAGGTCATGGGGTAATTAGGAAGAGCATTTGCCCTTGGTGGAATTCTACTTGCAACAACCGGTTATCATGCTAGTATACGGATGGCACCATGAGGCATTGTATGGGGGAGGCCATACGAGATCAGATATGTTGGACCGAGGTGGGAGAGAGCTCCATCATTGAGGTCTGATCGATTAGAGACACCTCAGGAAAGGTGAACATGATTCAACTTGACATCTTCTCATGACTTAGGCCGGTAGAAGAGCCATGCGTGTGCGAATCGACCCTTAGAGTTCGAGGTTGGAATCCGCGTCTTCTTGAAGGTGATGCTGGGAGTGGTCGGGTTCGGTAAGCGCGGCCATTTTCTCGGCGAGGTTCATTGGGCCCTTGGAATCTGCTCGAGAGGGTAGGCATGCGTGCCGTTGGCTTTACCGCCCAGCATGTCAGGTGTCCACGAGGTATTTCACGTCTCCATGCTCCGGAGGTACACTCCAGATCCAACTCATGTAGTGGATTGGGGAGAGATTGAGGTTGACACGGATGAGACCTTCGAGGAAGGACCAATGTCCATTATAGATAGCCGGGATCAGGTTTTGCGACGCAAAATGTGAGCTAGTGAAGTATTATAGCAACACCGTGGAGTGGAGGAGTCGCGTAGGAGCCCGAGACATGATCACGGGCCACCCCATCCTTCTTGTTTAGGGATGAAGGTACGTGGTTTAGTCGTTTAATACTTAAATGACTAGTTTACATGCATGACATAGTACACGTTGCATATGCATGTGATTTGTAGTGATTTTCCAGAATTTCGGGATGAAATTCCTTTTAAGGAGGGGAGAATGTAAAACCCGGGAAAATTCAAATTTTTTGAAAAAGGGTAAAATGGTAATTTCGGTAGAAATATAGTACTTATAGATCTCGGATAATAGCTTGAACTTCAACTATTGGAATCGTCTACGTGAAATCTAGTTACCACGTCGAATTTCGTCGGGCCCAGAGACGGTCGAATTTCACGTTTTTCGAACACGAGGGTGTCGGGTCTTAGTAAAATGACTAAGTGAAAGACATGTGATATGACAAAAGTCACCCCTACACATGTACTCATGTGACACATGTTGCATGATTAGTGAGAGGATGAAATGAATGGCTATTGAATCAGGTTCACTTAGAACCACTTCGAATTTCATCCACCAAATTTTCGAAAAAAAAAAAATTTAAATTAAATAAAAAATAAAATAGAGTCAACTAAAATTAGACAAAATTTTCGAAAAATAAAATTTTCAAAAATGAAGATTTCCAAAATAAAATTTTGTTGAAAACAATGTTTAAATCTGAAAATTGATTGTCTTGCACCACTGTCATCTACGAGGGCGATGTGTATACTGCGAATTTATGTGTATGATTAGTGTCTCGGGGTTGTGTTTATGCCTTAGAGATATTGTATTGAGATTTAACTGCCATGTTGATTGTGTAGATGGCTAGTAGAGGGACGGGACGGTAAGAGGGACGTCCAGGGACCTTCAGTCGAGCACCACCAGACATTTGACCCGGCCGTAGGCATTTGATCGGTAGGCTTTTACTAAGGTTGTAGGTGTTCGCGGTTGCTATCGCCACCCGAGGCTAGCATAGGCGGTAGTCGGGAGGGTCCTAGTAACCTCCGGAGATTTAGGCGCACCACCCTCCGGCATTCCACGAGGGAGGGAGACCCGATGGTGGCAGACCATTGGTTTATGCAGATCGAGAACGTACTGGAGGCTATGGAGATCACCTCCGATACGACTAGGATCAGGTTAGCTGCATTCCAGCTAGAGGGCGAGGCCCGGGTATGGTGGAGATGGATTAGGACTTCTAGAGACTCAGAGGTTATGACATGGGCAGAGTTTCAGGAGCTATTCATGGGTAAGTATTTTCCAGAGACTGCGAGGCATGCGAAGGCTCAGGAGTTCCTAGAGCTTAAGCAGGGGCGATGACTGTGATGGATTATGTGACTAGACTCACAGAGCTAGCCCGATTTGTTGATGATTACGTGGCCACAAACTTGGCCAAGGTTAAGAGATTTGAGAATGGGTTGAAGTTGTCCATTCGGGATAGAATTGTAGGACTTCGCCTACAAGATATGATTCCATGGTTGGGACAACCCTGATCATAGAAAGAGAGTTGGGCTTAGAGGTTGAGACCTTAAAGGAGCCTTTGTACGTGAGTTCTCCCCTAGGGATTAGGGCGAGAATAGGAATGATATGTCGAGGTTGCGAGCTAGAGATCTCGGGGACTCTACTTACAGTGGACTTGAGGATCATGGACATGTCAGAGTTTGATGTCATTATGGGGATGGATTGGGCGACGAAGCTTTGTAGGGCGAGCATGATTGTATAAAATATGCGCCTATATGCGCAGAGGTGCACGCTTAAGCCCCCAAAGTAGTATGGTGTGCTGGAGTAGTACGGATATCGATCCACCGAGGGACGGGTGTATTGACTTCTGAGGTTGCTTTTTTAGATAATATCTAAAGATGACTCTAGGAGAGGGAATTCAAATATGTAATTTCTAAACTATTGATTCAATTAAAAATATAGGTTTTGAAGCCCTAGGGTTATATCTCTCCTACATCCACGTTCAATGGATTAATCTTCTAAATATGTTATTATTCAGTATATTTACAATATGTCCAATGGCGAGGTGATCTTTCTACAAGGTATCCTCTCTCTCGAGGTATCTGCTCCCAGCTATTTCGCGAATGAGAATCGGGTATATCTCTATCCCGGGCTACGGTGTTAAATGCATTAATGTCCTAACCCCAATTGCCACCTTCAGGTTCGGAATATCTCTATTTACCGAATCAACTGAAGTCTACTCTACCCAGATCCCTGAATACCCTCATCTCTCGAATCTCGGATCTCCAGTGTAATTATGCCAATGTTGGCCAGACATCAACATACGATTAAATCATAGGCATAGAATAGTTACAACATATTGAGAAATAACTGAATAATATAAAGTTTCAAACTTTAATCCATGAACATATGATAAAGTTTAATATAAACCGAAATAGATGCAGAACATCATGAATGAAAAGAAGAAAATGTTTAGAAGTAGTAAAAACATCATTTCATTCTCTGTCTAGAAAATAATCAAACAATGAAAGGCGGTCAAATCCGGGGCGCACCGCCGAAGTACGTGTCACTACGCTCTGGAATTCCGTTGCGCCGTTCGGTAAACGCCTGCGCTGATCCCCCTTTTCACAGATCATTAGTACTTTAAGCGGTAAGTCGCGAATCTCGGTGGCGTCGCGGCGTGGAGGCGTCGGCGGCGTGGCGGCACGTCGCGGCGTGGGGCGTCGAGCGTTGAGGCTTCGATGACTTTTGCAATTGTTATTGCATTCAGTGATGTGGGGGCGCGTCGCGACGTGGGGCGTCGCGGCGTGGGCGCCTCGCGACGTGGCTTGGTGCCCTAATCGCCTTGTTCCCATTTGCTCCAATGCTCCCACTTTGGCACGCTCTTTTCACCCCAATGCTCCTGCATTCACAACCGGAGCGTCAAATCAGTATTCTAGTCACAAAACTATAAAATTACTCTAAAATAAGCGGGAAAATGGAAGGCGAGTATAATATGAGTGTTTAGGCACTCATCCACCCGAACTTAGTTTCTTGCTTGTCCTCAAGCAAGAACTGACTCGAAACAGGACACACACACACAACCTAATGCAACTAACACTAAGACAGTGTTGCACATGCTGAAAAATAGGGGATCAAATTGGACTGACTCACACTCCCACTGTGTTGCTCGAAGTTCACAAAATGCATACAAGTGTTCGGCTTTTCGGAGGCTTCGGTTGAAAATAGGTAGAAGTGACTGGTGCATCGAGTCCCATGGTACTTTCAGTAGCCTTTCCCAAAACCCCTTTATGTGCTTATAATGAATGACCTCCGGCATATGCCTAGGTTGAGCACCCCCGAAGGCAAGCTCAACTCACCTATTTTGGAAGAAGCTAACTAGAAAAGGATAAGGCACTTTTGATTTATTCACGACCCGAATGCACAGAAGCTTCTACGCGCCCCAAAAAATAAATATAAGAAAACCTAGTGCCAAAGTTTTAGCCCAGTGAAAGTCCTGTAGTGGGGATCCATTGGTGACTCCCCACAAGTTGTTTAAGGAGCACCGGGCATTAGAATTCCCTTCAAACTTCACCCGAACACTCAGCGACTCAGAGGGCCCTGAGTTGCGTGAATGATCCATCTTACGTCCCCATGTAGCGGGCGGTGAGAGTCAATGACTCCCGGCCGGTTGGCTCGGGGCATTGGAGCTTCCGACATGCCCTTCGGTGTGCGGGATTCGGTGGATGATCTCGCTTATTCTTATGCAGATACCTATTTTTGTCATTTGTCTTTTCTTTTCACTTTTCTATTGTTTTTGTATTTTCTCTTTTGTTTGGGGCTCGATGGCAATCCTCTTTTTATTGGGTGTCCCATCACTTAAATGGTTAGTCTCCCAAGGTTAGTCGAACTACGTTAGTTAGTCTCGACACCTATGCATACTCACGGGAGTCATTAGTGTGTGAGTGTGATGGGGTTCTTGAGAAGCGGTGTCTCTTGACTACTCGGGATTGGTTAAATAACCACTTTTCCATCTATTCAACCTAGTCTAGAGCATAAACATTGTATGCATTTGAACATCCATGTTAATCGTGGTGAGTCAAATGATTCTCAATTTTTAACATGGCACACAAACATGCAATTATTACCTATAAGATTGACCTAACACAAACGCAAACGAACTACACATGACTCAGGTAAGCTGAACTAAACATGAACTAAATAGAAACGCAACTATGCTGAACAAAATAAAAGCACTATAAACACAAAAGCACTATAAAACACTAAAAACAAAAACAGAACTAAACAAAAACACGATCACCACACCCCCCCAAACAAAATAGCTAGTGTCCCCACTGGCAAGAAAATAAATAGTAGAGGTGAAGGAGACTCCCACGGTGATGTCCAGCACAGCGGTGGGTAATTGGTGGAGCGGATGAAGGCAAGGAGTGGGCGATACGGGCCTGCAAGGACTCCTAGCTGGCGAAGAATAATGGCCTGATTGGCGGGCGAGTCATATCGGCAGGAGGGCCTCAGTCTGGGAGACGGGGACGCGGTGCTCCTGGGTCTCATCCTAGAATGCGTCAAAGCGCTCAGTGAGGGAGAGCACCGAGTCCTCAAGGTGCAGGGAGGGTGGAGGAGTTGCTGCGGCTGGCGGTGGTGGTGGAGGTGGGCTGGGACGAAGGGCGGCGATGTCTGCAAGGGATCGCCCGGGGATCCATAACAGCCCGATGCTCATAAAGCTCGTCCTGGAATCGAGGCTCATGACTGAATCGTAGGCCCCCTCGGTTCTGGGACACGGGTGTCCCGGCTTGACAATTATGGCTTTGATTGGGTGAAGCCAAGTGTCGAGTGTCGATCGAAGACTTTCCCCGGCTTGTTTGCATGACCAAAGATCAGGAAAGGGGTGTCCTAGGTTCTATGTCGCATCCGGTTATGGAGGATGGCATCTCGATAACCTGCCAACTTATCGAAGGAGTATACCACAGCAGATGTGTAGTTGAGCACGACCCATTTGGGCGGTCACCTCACACGTTCGTCGTCGGGATGAGGCGGCGTGATGAAGTGGTGCCGGACCTTGGGAATGAAGGCGAATGCTTGGCCTTGAAATTCACCGCATGACCCGCACTATTGATTCTCCACTCACCACGACCATTGGTCATCTGGCGTATAATCTCGGGGTGAGTCTGGGTGCTCGGCGAACGTCGAGCGACTCGAAGGGACATACTCTAAACTATAGTAACTATTACGATCGACTCATGTTGATGGCCAAATATACTTACGCCTACGACTCTCTTCAAAACATGGGAGCGAGATTGGCGTAGAACTCAGCGCACCACACTCATTGCTCTTTGATTTGGGTGGTTGGCACAGGCCGCCATCCCTTAGCGCGATAGTCTTCATGAGGAAGAAATCATCGGGTGGTGAAACCCCTTCTCCTTAATGAACGGCCGGTTTTGCAAATGGTGCCAGCCGTCGGCGGCACTCCGCGGACAAACCGCGAGGCATCAGGTAGGTCGGGTCCTCAGCGGTCCGACTCCGCTTAGCCCGAGTGATTTTTGCCTCTTGCGGACATCGAGTGCGGGGTATGAAGTAAAACTAACTAAAGATCACTACGGCCTAAGTAAAAAACACAGACACCTAATGTCTTTACAAAACGAACTAAATAACTACTAATGACTCAAAAAATCCCATCATTCAGAGACCCTAAGGTAACCTAGGCGACCAGGCTGAGTACTTACAAGAGACCTCTGAACCACTATGTGTAGAGTACACAGTGGTCTGTGCAACTAGAGTCGAGTACAAGTGGTGGAAATGCCACTATGACCCCAGCTTAGGAATTAAAGGGTGACTTAAAAGGAATACGCTAGTGGTATGTGGCTTGATGGAAGAGTCTCAGGCTAGGCGAAAGGAGCTAGGCAAGGTAGGGCACGGATGGTCTTGTGAGGGTGCTAGGGTTTAGGTGGAGAGGTGTGTAAGGTGAAGGGCGAAAATGAACCATTTTGGCCTTAAACTAAACTGACGTCGCGTCGCGGGGGTCCGCGTCGCGGCGTGACGAAACTTCGCAGTGGCGTCCAGCGACGTTGGAGCAGCGTCGGCGGTATTTGAAAAGTGGATTTAATCCGCGTCGCGCGTTGGAATCCCGTCGCGGCGTGTGGTTTTATGTAAAAATGGCGTGGCGACGTGAAATCCCGTCGCGATGTGGCGAAAAGCTTATAGAAAATGACGTCGCGACGTGAAATCCCACGTCGCGACGTGTCAGAGAGCATAGAAAATGACGTCGCGACGTGACAGAGAGCATAGAAAATGACGTCGCGACGTGGCAGAGAGGGGACAATTTGACGTCGCGACGTGATAGAGAGGTTATGGATCAGTCATAAATTTGTGCACATTGATGATCTCTTGATCAAGAAAACCCTCTCCCTCGTACTTGTGACTTTATGGACTTGTAATCTGCTCTTGAGCGAATCTCCCCACTAGGCGCATTCGGGTTACGAAATTAAACAAACAAGTAGAAACACCGATTACGGAGAAAGCTAGAAACCTTATATTGCTGGCTCATCGCAGAAATTGATTTAGGAAAAGAAAAGTTAGAAACACTTGGAGTTGCCTCCTAGACGTATGTTTAATGTCGTTGGCTCGACGATACACAGTGCAATGTTGCTCGGTAACGAACTCCCTCTGATCTCTTACTCCATCTTATGCAATTTGGCTGTCAAAGGAATGATTTGTTTGCTCACAACGAGGCTTCGCCTCCATATCACGGCTTCAATCGTTGGGTGGTGACGGTAAATGTGCCTTTCTCGGGATGTGTATACGCCACCGTGTGAAAAAGACGCGAATCCTTTGTGAAGGCGGGACCATCCCGAGACTGATTTCCTGGAAAAAGCTTTAGAGCGGGAATTGAATAGAAGAACTTGTTGTCATTTGTGAACTCTCGCTACAGTGATGTGTTTCGTGCCGGGCTTTAGTCTTTTCCTTATAGATGCGGGCGTTTTCATACGCTTCGTTTCTGAATTCGTCTAGTTCGCTGAGTTGGAGCATTCGTTTCTCTCCAGCCAATGTACTATCCATGTTTAACTGTCGAGTGGCCCAATAGGCTCGATGCTCCAATTCCACCGGAAGATGACACGCTTTACCATAAACGATTCTGAACGGTGACATACCCAAAGGAGTTTTAAATGTTGTGCGGTATGCCCGAGTGCATCGTCCATCTTTTTAGACCAATCCTTCTTAGACCGTTAATTGTCTTCGAGAATGTGCGGATTTCTCGATTTGATACCTCTGCTTATCCGTTTGACTGAGGGTGGTATGCAAGAGATGTACGATGGCGTACCCATGCACTATAGACCTTGTCAATCACCTTATTGCGAAATGGGTACCATTATACGCATGATCAAAGACTCGAGTTCCAAAGCGTGAGAATATATTGCTGCGCGAATTGAGCCACAACTGGCATCATTGGTGCGTGTAGGAATCGCTTTCTCTACCAGCGAGACATAGTCTATGACAAGATGTACAAGTTGCTGTATGATGCAGGAAATGGTCCCATGAAATCTATCCCCCATAAATCAAACAATTCTACCTCCAAAATGGGATGCATGGGTGGCTCGTCCTTTCTAGAGATGTTCCCCATTCGTTGACATTTGTCACAAGTGGAAACGAATTGATGAGCATCTTTAAACAAGGAAGGCCAGTAAAAACCCGATTGAAGCACCTTAGCTGCTGTTCTCTGGCCACCAAAGTGTCCACCACACGGTAGAGTGTGACAATGGTTTAGAATGCTGTGCATTTCATCTTGAGCACACATATCCCTTATGACCTGATCAGCGCGATTAATACGTAAAGAATTGGCTCACTCGATAGTAGTGTTTGAGTGTGCGAAAAACCTCTTCTTACTGCGATAGTTAAATTCGGAGGACCACTTTAGCCACCAAATAATTCTGAAATCACGAACCAAAGGCGCCCTTTTTGTCTCTGATAGCCAGAGTTTCTCGATGGAAATTCATCATTCAGCGGAACATCATCCATAGCCCCTTCCGGTAGTGAAAGATGGTCTTGCCCTTAGGTTTTGATTGCCTTTCTTGTCTTTAATTTCTCGATCGAATTCTTGTGAAGGACCCTTCGGGTGTCGGTTTTGCATCTTTCTTGGTCATCAAAGTACTTAATGGCGAATGATCGGTGTGTACCACTGCTTTGTTGCCAATCAAATATGCTTTAGACATCAAAAGCAAACACGTGGCCCGACAACTCCTTCTGTAGTGGCATAATTTAGGCGCAGGCATCATTTAGGGTTCTAGCATAGTAGATTACGAAAGATTTTCTCGTTTTTGCTTGAAGCGCCCAATCGAAGTCTTGGCGTCGCACATGAGTTATTGGAAAAGACCAATCTGGTGCCCGCAACCGATAGGAGCCGAAACCAACTTATCCTTCAACGAGAATGCATGCAAACATTCTGATCCCGAACTCAAATGGGATCCCTTGGACTAGTAGGTTTAGACGACGGTTTTGCGTCGAAAAATCATGATGAGACGCCTATAGGAATCGGCGTGGCTGAAAACTTGAATCCCTTTAGACGGTGGTAACTTCGATTGCTTCAATCTTAGCCCTATCTACCTCTATCCCTCTTAACTGAGATCCGATGTCGAAGGACAATACCCTCTTGTACCATGAAATGGCACTTTTTCGATTAGTCACCCAAGTTGGTCTCTTCACATCTTGCCCGATGCAGCTCTCGAGATTTCTAAACGAATTGTCAAATGAATTTCCCATTCTTGAAATCGTCCACTTGAAGATTTCAATTGTCTTTCCCACCGTAGTCGAATATGGCCCATCATACATATTTGAAAAATTGCACGGTGCATTGCACAGTCAAAGGGCATTCGTAGGAAGCGGAAATGTTCCATAAGGACAAGTGAATGTTGTCTTTTCCTGATCTTCAGGAGCTATGGCGATTTGGTTGTAACTGGAATATCCATCCAAAAAGCAATAATATTCATAACCTGCTAGTCGATCGAGCATCTGGTCTAGAAACGGCAAAGGAAAGTGATCTTTTCGGGTGGCCTTGTTCGACCGTGTCAATACGTCCTCCGCGTGCTTTGTTCTGAGCGGCAGTAAGATGTTTCGATCCCGATGTGATTGTTCACTCCTTCTTGGCACTACAGCTGGGCTTACCCATGCCGCATGCGAAATGGGATAAATCACCCCAGTGTCTAGCCATTTTAGCACTTCTTTACGGACGACCTCCTTCATTGTCGGATTTAACCTCCTCTGCGCTTCCACTGAAGGTTTATGTCCATCTTCTAGTAAAATACGATGCATGCACATAGAAGGACGAATCCCTTTTAGATCGGCTAGAGACCATCCGAGTGCATGCTTGTGATCTCGAAGGACTCTCAATAATTTCTCTTCTTAGTGTAGTCGAAGATGCGGAGATGATCACGGGTGATGTAAATTACACCCCAGTATGCATACTTGGATGGCTAGGTAGAGGTTTTGTTCATTGTGGGTGGATTTGCTCAATCGATGGGGCCGTGTTTAACTCCTTCGAGAGATTCGAAGTATTTCCGTCTGTGTGTCGAAGAGTCCATCCATTTGACATATTCTTACTTTCTTGGCTGGGTTCTGGACTATTCTCCACCAGGCTAGTCTCAGGTCGAGTGAGACCACTTTGGCTGTTTCCTCTAGCCTCAACCATTTCGGCCATGAAGCAAGTATCACTTTCTGCTGGGTGTCTCACGGCTTCAAATACATTGAACTTCACTTCTTCTTCTTGTACTCTCGGTTTCAGTTAGCCACACTCTTGTGCATCGATCATTGCAGACCGGTTGCAGAAATGGTCTTCCTAAGATTATTGGTATTTCTTTATCTTCCTCCTGTGTCCAAAACAATGAATCTGCTTGGAAAGATAAACTTGTCGACCTTAACTGAATATCTTCTATTATCCCTCTCGGATGCTTCAAAGATCTGTCTGCTTAATTTGAAGAGTATTGTAGTCGACGGGCTTCTCCTAATCTGAGCAACTTGAAAATGGATAAGGGCATAAGATTAATGCTGGCACCCAAATCACATAGGGCTCTCTCAAAGATAGCATTTCCAATGGTGCAAGGGATAGTGAAACTGCACACAGGTCCTTGAGCTTTGCGGCGACTTCCTCCCGAAGGATGTACTTGCATTCCTCGATTAAGTTCAGCATTTGAAATCAGCTAATCTTCTCTTATGGGACAAGATGTCTTTCATGAATTTTACATAACTGGGCATATGCTCTAGGGCATCAGCAAATGGGATATTGATATGCAGCTTTTTGAACACATCCATGAATTTCGTGAATTGCTTATCCAGTTTATGCTTCTTGAGGCCATTTGTGGGTAAGAGGCGGTATCTTTACAGCCTTTGCGTCGGTAGAGTTCTCTGGCTGACTCTGCGGGCTGTTCTTTATCGCCTCGTCTTTACGCTCTGGTGAATGACCTTCTGATCTCTAATTTGTTATGACTAAGGGTTATGTATGTTTCCGCTCTTTCCCACTTCTCAGTGCGCTTTAACATGCTCGTTCAGTCTCTTCTTGGTTTTACCTACGAATTGCTTGGTAAGGCCCAGGTTGTCTTTACGTCGATAAGTTTGCCATTTGTTATTGCCTCAAGCTTCTCAGGCGTGCTCTTGATTGTTCAAGCGGGTTGCTTGTTTGCTGCATGTTTGCTTTAGTCTCATTCATAAAGCGAGTGGGAAGTTAACATACGTGCGAGGGCTTGTTCTAAATCGACTTTTCTGGGTGATTCACTAGTTCGGTTCGATAATGTATTGTTCTGATTATTCCGCCACCCATATCTTTGATTGTTCTGACTGTTCTGGTTCTGATTATTACGCCACCCTTGGCCACACGGTCGATTACGGTCGATGGTGTTTCACATGCGGTCCTTCTTCTTGTGATTGATTACGATTGAACCTCGACACGTCTTGGGCTTGCTCTACGGTGGGTTGTGACATTCGAGTGCTATTGTATATCCACCCACGAGAATTCCACATAACTCCATGGGTTGATCTAGATGGCGTTCGGCGGTTCCTTCTTTGTCATTGCTTGTTTGATCGGGCTGTGCCACATGATTCACCAGATTGTTAAGGACCTCGTTATCTGTGCCACCCACCGTGTTTACAGGTGTAGCCTTCTCTCTAGGCCATTGATTAGTGTTGGTTGCAGCATCTTCTAAGATTTCATAAGCTTGGTCTGTGGTTTTCTTCATCAGTGCTCCTCCAGCTGAAGCATCAATCATTGTCCTAGTCGCATTTCTCAGACCATTATAGAAGGTGTGGACTTGCATCCATCTAGTCAGTCGGTGGTGTGGGCACTTCCGCAGTAATTCGTGAAATCTGTCCCATGCTTCTGCTAGGTTCTCCCCCTCTAGTTGTCCAAACGTATTGATCTCTTGCACAAGTTGTGCAATTTTCGAAGGTGGGAAGAACTTGGTCAGAAATTTTTTGCACCAAATCGTTCCATGTAGTAATGGAATGCGGTGGGTGGCGGATTGCTTGGTGTTGAGCTCTATCCAAGTGAAAATGGGAACAACCGTAACCTTAGAGCTTCTTCAGTCACTCCGTTGTACTTGATAGTATCGCAAACTTCGAGGAAGTTAGTCAAATGCATGTTCGGGTTCTCATGGGGTAGTCCATGGAACAAGATATTCTGAAGCTTATGTTTATTACTATAGTGACTTCAATTGGTGTTGCTTGAATAGGTGGCCCGTCGATGGCTAATCGAACAACGGTTATTGGTAAAAAAACGAACTTCGTCTAGTAGCATGAAGGTCATCTGGGCATTATCGCGGTGCAGGTGTGATTCCTTCCATGATTCCCATTTCGGCCTCTCTGTGGTTCAGTATGTTCAACGCCAAGATCTTGTTCTTCAGTGTTTTCCATGACTATTGGATTTCTAATCTGTTCCGTTCTCTGTTCTCGTGATGCGTGCGAGAAGTCTTTACCTTCGGGATCAAACGGTGTTGGTTGACACGATCTAGGTATTCGTCGCATGTACGTCTTGAAACCTATGCTGGCCACAAAAGCGAACCAACAAAACCAAATGACCAGCACTTGTAGAGATAGAACAAAACAAAAGTAAAGAAAATTTCAGAGTAATATCTGTTTGCTTAATTCTCTATATCAATCTAAACCTGTCCCCGGCAACGGCGCCAAAAACTTGACAGGCGGAAAACGCGGTGTATAAAATATACGCCTATATGCGCAAGTGCGCGCTCCATGAGTAGTATGAATTGGCTTTCGTGGTACGGATATCGATCCACAGGGACAGGTGTATTGACTCTGAGGTTACGCTTTTAGATAATATACGAAAGATGACTACAGGAGAATTCAAATATGTAAAGATTTCTAAACTATTGATTCAATTAAATATAGGTTTTGAAGCCCTGAGGTTATATCTCCCCTGTCACGTTCAATGGATTAATCACTTCTAAATATGTTATTATTCAGTATATTTACAATATGTCAATGGCGGGTGATCTTTTCTACAGGTATCCTATAGGAGTATATCACTTTATTTCGCGAATAAGTCGAATTTATATCTCTATCTGAGCTTCGGTATTAAATGCGTGTGTCTAACCCCCAATTGCCACCTTCGGGTTGAATATCTCTATTTACCATCAGCTGAAGTCTACTCTGCGAGATCCTGAATACCCTCGTCTCTGCCGATCTCGGATCTCCGAGTGTAATTGTGATGTTGGCGGACATCGACATACGATTAAATCATAGGCATAGAATAGTTACAACATATTGAGAAATAGCTGAATAATAATATAAAGTTTCAACTTTAATCCATGAACATATGTGAGTTCAATATGAAAACCAGAAATAGATCTAGAACATCATGAATGAAAAGAAAGAAAATGTTTAGTAGTAAAACAACATTCTCTATCAGAAAATATCGAACAATGAAAGGCGAGTCAAATCCAGGAACTTCCTCGAAGTCGTGTCACTACGCTCTGGAATTAGTGCCTTCGTTAAATGTACCATGATCCCCTTTTAAAATCGTCGTACTTTAAATGATAGAGGTGCGGATCTCGGTGGCGTCGCGTGTGGAGACGTCATGACGTGCGTGACGTCACGGCGTGGAAGCGTCGCTGGCGTTGAGGCTTGTTGACTTTGCATTGTTATTGCGTCGTGATGTGGGGACGTCGCGGCGATAGGGGCGTCGCGACGTGGCGAGCATCGCTGACGTGGCGGTGCTTCATCGCCTTGTTCCCATTTGCTCCGAATCGCCATTTCTTGCTCTTTTCACCCGATGCTCACGCATTCACAGCAGACGTCAAATCGGTATTCTAGTCACAAAACTATAAAAATTACTCTAAAATGCGCGGGAAAATGGAGGCGGCGAGTATAATATGAGTGTTTTAGGCGCTCATCAAACTACAGTAGTTATCGATTGTGGCGGGAGGTTCTGCTTTACGGGATGGTACTCGTGTGGTATTTAGGGGACAAACATGATATTTTGCCCCGAACTGATATACGAGTCAGTGTCAGGACGGTTGGCGGGTTGGCTAGACCTTACAGAGGATGAGGTGAGACCGGACTTAGATCTACCTTGAGTGGTTTGCGCGAATATGTGGATGTTTTCGGATGAGCTACACGGACTACCTCCACATAAGGATGTAGACTTCGGTATTGAGTTACACCCTGGTACTTCACCCATCTCTATGACTCCACATAGGATGGCACCAGTTGAGTTGCAGGAACTCAGAGTCCAGTTACAGGAGCTATTGGACAAGAGGAGTTCATTAGACCGAGCACTTCACCATGGGGCGCTCCGGTTCTATTTGCGAAGAAGAAGGACAAGACCCTTCGATTGTGCATTGATTATCGACAGTTGAACAGGGTTACAATCAGAATGGTACCCATTCACAGAGGATTGGCTTGATTGTTTGATCAGTTGAGAGGGCGAGTCTCGAATGAACCTTCGCGCGGTTACCATCGGATGAGGTTAGGGATCTGAATATCCTAAGGCCGGCGTTTGGGGCTGGCGTTATAGGCACTTTGAGTTTCTGGTGATGCCTTTCGGATTGGCAGATGCGCCAGCGACATTCATGGATCTCATGCATGGGATATTCCCGACCCTATTTAGATCGGTTTGTCGTGATCAACCGTGGATCATGAGGATGAGTATCACTTGAGGATCGTTTCTGATTCTTGAGAGACCATCAGGTATGCGCTAAGTTCAGTAGGAGTGCGGTTTAAGCTGCGAGGGGAGATTTTTGGGACACGTGGTGTCAGCACCAGGAGTGTCAGTCGACTGAGAAGGTTGAGGCGGTGATGAGTTGGGAGGGGCGAATGTAAATCTTGAATCGCATTAGTTTCTTGGGATTGGTTGGGTATTATAAGAGATTCGAGTGGGTTGAAGTTGTCCGTTCGGGCGGATCGTGGACCGCCTACGGGACGTGGACTCCATGATTGGGACGGCCCTGACCATAGAGAGAGAGATCGGGGATGCGGGCACTCGAGAGATGCGGGTGTTGGTAGCAAGATGGAGGATCAGCCTTCTTCTAGTTCGGGAAGAGGCGAGGAAGACCTGGCACACATGAGTTTCGGGACTAGGTCGAGTTGGGTGAGGCGGATTGCGAGAGGCAGGGATCGGACTTTGGGACAACGTAGTCCCAGTTAGCTGTAGAACGGGAGAGTATACGGTTCATTCCTCCACACCCTAGTACGGGTAAGAGGAACTAGTTTCAGTTTCGGGGTGCTATACAAGCACTCCCAACAACACAAATAAGCTAGAGGGGCCAGAGTGTGGGTGAAGTCGGGGACGGATCGAGTTCTTGTAATGAGCGTGGTGGACCTTAGGGTGGTAGACCTATTGGTTGTTGATGTCAGGCATGACATGGATGAGTTGACAGCCATCGGGTTGTCAGTAATTGGGATCGTAGCCGGGTTGTCATACTCGACACGACCTTGGATTTGGGCTTAGAGGTTAAGGCCTTTAGAGAAGCCAGGAATAGATGTTCTTCCCTAAGGTGTAGGGTGAGAGTTGATCTGATAGGTCGGGATTATGAGTGGCAGATCTCGAAGATTCTGCTCATGGTGGACCCCGGGATTGGGTGTCACAGTATGGCATTATTGCATTCGTGTGCACGGTAACATCATGTCGAGTCGAGTGTGGGTGCACGGTACGGTCATTCACCACTCGTGGTGAGTGTGGGTTGAGTTTGTCTTTTGGACTACGTCCAATGAAGACTCATAGTTCGAATCAGGAAATGTAAAAGGCTCGAAGTGTAAGCCGAAGAGTTATGTTAATCGAGATGAAAACACAAGGTCAGGTTATTACGTAGACTTAGAGTTGAGTGATAGGAGTCGGGAGTGACTCGAGATTTGGATACCCCTTTGGAAATTGCATTGGGTGTTGAGCCAGGCAAGAGGCTCGGTATGGATGTCATTCATGACATGGACTAGGTTGTGATCCATTGGATTGTCGGTGATTGTGACAGGAATGTCGGCTTTACACAAAGTAAGGGTTGTGTAGGGGTTACAGGTTGTGTGGACTATATCGGAGTTAAGAGGAGACGACTGCGGGCCTCCGTCTGGGTCCTAAGGGTAGAGGAGCAATTGCCCTTAGTGGAATTTGCCTACAACAACAGTTACCAGGCGAGTATACAGATGGCACCATATGAGGTATTATATGGGAGGCCACGTACGAGTCACGTTATGTTGGACCCGGTGGGAGAGATCCGTCACGAGTCTGATCTTGTGGGACACCTTA
This sequence comes from Tetrastigma voinierianum, assembly GCA_016808115.1. Taxonomy (NCBI): domain Eukaryota; kingdom Viridiplantae; phylum Streptophyta; class Magnoliopsida; order Vitales; family Vitaceae; genus Tetrastigma; species Tetrastigma voinierianum. The sequence goes on from JAEQBH010001322.1 coordinate 64,610, forward strand.
GAAAGGTGAGAAGCGATCACGGCGGCGTCTTCTCACGGCTCGAGCCGACCAGGAAGAGCTATATAGGCGATGCGGCGTCAACCTTAAGAAGTTCGAGGTTGGGGATCATGTCTTCTTGAAGGTGATGCTGGGAAGTGGTCGGGTTAAGCGCGGGAAAAGTTATCGCAAGATTCTTGGAGTCTTCGAGATGCTCGAGAGGATGAGGCGTTGCGTGCCGATTAGCTACCACCTAGCATGACAGGTGTCCACGAGGTATTTCACGTCTCCATGCTCCGGAAATATACTCCAGATCCAGCTAATGTGGTGGATTGGGGACAGATTGAGGTTGACACGGATGGGACCTTCGAGTAAGGACCAGTGTGCATTGTTGATAGCCGTGAATAGGTTTTGCGACACAAGACCGTGAGGCTAGTGTTGGTGCTATGGCGTCACTATGGGTGGAGGTCGATGGGGCGGAACCACGATGCGGGCCTATCCCTTCTTGTTTAGGGATGAAGGTCGTAGTTTAGCGGATTTAACGATTAAATGGCTGGTTGCATGCATGATAAATGCGCGTGCATATGCATGTGAGTGATTGTGATTGTCCAAAATTTCGAGACGAAATTCCTTTTAAGGAAGGAGAGAATGTGGGCAGAAATTCAATTTTGAAAAATGGCAAATCGTGTTCGATTACAAAATTGTAATTTCGGTTAAAAATATGAAATTTATTCTCTAGATCTCGGATAATGAGAGCAGATTGCACCGTTAGGGGTGTCTCATGAAATCTAACTAGCACGTAAATTTCGTTGAATTAGAACGGTCGAATTTACGTTACACCGAGCATCGCGATTCGGGTCTTAGTAAACAATTACCGATATATGACAAAAGGCACGTATGACACGTACTCATGTGCCATAAGTGGCATGAGTAGAGAAATGATGAAAATGGACGGCCGAGATAGAGCCGAATGTCAAAACTGGGAAATGAAGGGACGTAATAGTCATTATGGGATTTGATTTAAGTCACTAAAGGACAAAACTTGGCATAGTGTCTTCTCCTTCATTAAAGCGAGAGGAAAGAGCATTGGGGAAAGGAAAAATACATCCGGTGTGATTTTCTTAGTTCCTGATGAGAGAGGTGTGTTCTCTGCAGAAATACGCGATCAGAAAGTCAGGTCTTCGGGACAAGAAGGGAAGATTTGCTCTACGCGGAGGGCTTGGCGTGAATGCCAGGTTGGAGATTTCCTCCAAACTCCGAGAGTATGGGTTTCTCCTACTTGGGTTTAGTCTTGATTTAAGTACCATGTAAATGTTTCGGTTGGTTGAGGCCTTGAGCGGCCAGTTTGATCGGTTCAAACCTTGGAATCGAATGCGGATTTGAGACCTGACGGTCTAGTATCGATTTCTGATTTGGGTTTAATAATGAAATTGTTCTCTAAATCATGTATTGGGTTGTTTGAAGTAGGAAATGGTCGGTAGAAACAGTTCTCAAGTGAGCAGATAGAATTGTGCTTTGAAAGACGAGTAACATGGGTTTCTTTGTTCCGGCTTGATCGATCACAAAATAATTTTTGTGAAAATATGTGTTTGGTCGAGTGATTTAAACTAAATTGCTCGTGTTTGATCATTAACCCAAGTGAGCTAATTTTGATGTATGAAATGAGAATTTATATGACATGATTGTGTGAATTGAATGTTTTGTAAATATATGCATGTTTATATATATTTACATGTGAATTAGACTGTGTTGAAATTGGCATACATGCATTCCATATGCACTGGAACATCCTAGGACTATAGGAGTGAGTGCATGAGATGAGTCTAGAGAAAATGGTTTGGAGGGTTGTCTAAAATGTGAATTATCTGAGGGTTGTCTAAAAAATAAAAATATCGTCGTCGGAGGCGGCTTGATTGACTATATCGGGTGAACCATAAATAATATCAATGGCCGGAGCGGTAATTGATATCTACATCGGAGGGTTGTCCACTAACAAACAAATAAATATAAGAATTCTCATATGAGGCTTAGGCGAGTGTGAGGGAGTCGGTGAGGACTACGGGTGCAGAGAATAGGTTAGACATTAGTGAGGATCGTGCATTCTGGCTTGAATGTGTGTTTATTTTGGAGCGTTACGTTCGTTTAGGTGGAGAGAGTAGCCCACTTAGGGTGATTCCACTGCGAGGCATTAGCTCACCTGTCGAGGGCTGTTTTTCGGTCACGGGAGCGCACGAGGGACGACGTCTAAGTGAGTTTAGAAGAAAAGCTGGGATTGTGGCTGATGACTTCATACATGTATTAGAATTTTTCTAATTTTTAATATGTATTGTATAAGTAAATATTTGAACTCTTAGAATTATTGGTCAGTTGGATTCATAGTTGGTATATGTTTATGAGTGCGTTTATGGGCCCCAGTGGCCGTTTACTCATGTTGTAATTATAATTGGGTGCTTGGAATGGGTTTCATGCGGTGATGTATTTGGGTGGGAGGCTCCCCGTGTGCCAGGAGACTCTGCCCGATTTTACGAAGTGGCGTGGTGCTTGGGCATCCTTTGTGTGCGCGAGGTTGACGGGTGGTCAACGGACCGAGGTTTGGGCGTCAGCATGCGTGTCAAAAATCAAGAAAAAGGACACATTGGGAATTATTGGAAATGTTAAGTGAATAAGACAAAATAGCAAATAGTCTTCTTCTTCATTTTTGAGACAAAAATCGGCAGAAGATGGGGGAATTGGCAGTAGGCTGGTTTTTCATTTTTTAGAGAGAGAGAGAGCTCCTTCTATCTAGATTACCAACCGTTCAGACCGTCGGTTTAGACGGAACAAAAAGCAAAGTCGATCTACGGCGAGGGGGCTGCGCGTGAGCCTGCGTTTTGTGGGTTCTGTAGCTCAAGAGGTAGGGATTTTTCTACTTGTGTTATTCTTTGGCTAAGAGCCATGTAAATAGTTAGGGATATTCGAGTCTTGATTTAGCGTAATTCGGTCTGAAACCTTTGAGCGAGAGTAAAGAAAATCCTTATTTGTGTGGCCGTGAGCGGTCTTGGGCAGGGTTTTCTTGGTCATGTGATTTTAATTGTGAATTTTTATGATGTTGGTGATTCAAAATGAATTCTTTGTGTTTGATGAATTAGCGTAGGCTAATTTTGGTGTTATTAATGAATTTGAATAACATGATTTATGTGGATTAATTATGTTAATATATACATGTTTTATATATTAGCATGGATATTTTAGGTGGCATAATGCATTCCATATCTGTTTGGGGCACCACTAGAATGTAGGAGTGAGTACATGACGCGAAGAAAATAAAAAGGAAAAATGTTTGTGAAAGGAATTTCGGCGGAAGATTTTAGGAGAATTGTGTTGGGAGATAGTCGACAATTCTCGTCGGAGGGTATGAATTGTTTGAAAGGTTATCCAGCAGTTCACCTTGGAGGGTAGTCGATATATTCTAGAATCTCGATAGTAAGTTTTCGAGAACAAAAAGCTTTTGTTTTGAAAACTGTATTTTACTCGCATTTGGCTTAGACATGTGTGAGAGAGTCAGTGAGGACTCGAGACATGGGTTTAGACATGTAGACATTCAAGTAGGATCATGTATTTTCTTGAGTGTGATTGTTTGTCATGACATGTGCACTTAGGTGGGGAGTAACCCATGTAGAAAATTATCACTACTGGGCTTTGCTCACCTTGTCGAGGGATCACTATTTCAGGTACAGGAAGCAATCGGGAAGGCGACACTCATTAGAGGCCGTTTTGAGAAGAAAGCCGACTTGTGGCTTTGATGTTGTTGTATAACATGTATTAAAATTTTATAATTTTAATATATGTTTGTATTAAGAGTAATGTATTAACTCTTGAACCTTATTGGTACATAGTTGATGTATTTTGTGAGTATTGATGCAGGGGCCCAAGTGGCCTTTATTTTACTCGCATGTGGACCCTATGTGGTCATTGTTAATTGTTGGGACAAGTTTTGTACCTTGAGTAGAGCTCCCCGTATAAAGGAAACTTTGCCCGATTTTCGTGAGTGGTGTCGGGTTACCCGACATCCACGAGTATTCCGCGGGTTGACGGGTTATCAACGGACCCCCGGAAAATGGGGCATCACAAGTGGTCACTATGGCAACTTATGATCAAGTTTACTTACTCATATATATATATATAGAGGGTATGTTTTGGAAGAGCTTATTTATAATTTATTTGAGCTTACTTTATTTGATAAAAATTATAGGTGTTTATAAAAAATATTGTTGGAATCACTCATGTTTGGCTTCCTCCACCCTCTTAGTCTGTTTCACCTGAAGGTACTTTATATATTACATTATAGTACTCTGTTTTGGATTCGATCCCCATTCTTCTATATGTTCATCCCATCCCTTTACCACTTGAACTAGGCCTCAATAGTTTTCAAGTTGTTTTTCTCTTATTGAGACTGATTGGTAATCAAGGGTTATGATTTATGTTTCAATTATGACTTCAGTACTCGGTTGGAGTGGAAGGTCATTTCTACCAAAGCAAAGTCTTAAAGTCCTCCCACCAATATTAGTAATAGAGTGGGCATGTTTCAACCCATGATTAATTTACAATGTTTTAAATTAAACAAAGTATTATTGTTAAAGAATAAAGTAATGGGAGAAATAAAAAATATGGGGAGAAAATCTTTGAAACCAGGCCACAAATCTTATGTACAGTAATAAATTGTAGACTTTGGGAAAAAGTCTCCCATTTTTTATTCAGTATAAAGGATATAGAATTATTTAGAGGGACATAATAATATGTAAATAAAATAACTAAATAAATATCTTTGTGTAAATGCGATATTGATATTAATTATTTATAATATAATAGAAACCTATGTGCATGAATGGATATAAAACAAAATTACAAAAATAAAATTTTAGAGGACATCATGAGGAAGAGAAAATTTTCCCAAAAAAATTAGCATAATAAAGGTTTTTTAATAAATATGTTTTGTCATTTGAATCTCTCATATATATACTAGTAAAGGTCGCAACAAGAAAGATGAAAAATCCAACTATTGTACTAAGACAACACAATCGCACGTCGAAACAAGGGCAATAAAATTACAAAAACAAGGGGATTCAACCATGGAAGATCCACTTTAATGAGAAATAAATTATAAAAGACACATACATTGGTGATTTAAGGAAAGAATGGTTAAAAATTAACCTCCTTATTAACGGTAGCCTTTAGAAGAGAGAGCACACAAGAGAAAAGGAGCTAGGTTTCAACTTTGAAATTATTGTTTTAACTATTATTTAGAAAAAAATAAAAGAGGAGGGAAATATATAATTATATAAAAATACAAGATTAATCTTTGTTCTATATATATAAAGATAAAGAATAAATAAATGAACTGTGGGAGGTGGAAGATTCTTCTATAAACTTTGAGAGACCTCCATCCTGGAAGGTTCAATAAATTCCAAGCATAATAATTTGTGTGGAAAGAGTACGAGAGTAGGATTATCCTAGAGTTCTATTCCTCTTGTAAATACATGTACATAGTAGAGAATTCTATAACTCTATTGATTTGTAAAAAATCTTCAAAGGTTCTACACATTTCTATATGTGGCTATAAAAATAGATTGTGGCCTCATTTGCCAAACTACCAAAGTTGAGAGCTTTCTCAAAACATTGTATAAAGTTCTTCCTTCAAAAGAGTTTCTTTCTTCCAAGTGTTCTCTTATGAGTTCTTTTAACATCTAAGCCATGGGTGAAAATTGAGCATAGCAAGCAAGGCAAGTAAGAAGTTGACGCATAAACATTCAAGGAGCAATATTCAAGTGCCATACGTAAGCTAAGTGGAGACTAAAACCGGTGACATGTTGGCTTGATGATTGATCCGAGAAAAAAGAAAAAAAAATAGAGAAATTTTTAAGAAATGACAACAAGAGAAGCCTTTATGGCCACTTAAGTCTAAAAACTTTTCAATTGCCTTGCTGCCTAATTTTTATGGACTATACGAGTGAAAAAATCTTCATGAGATTTGGTGTTTTCTAGCCGACCGTCATGAGAAAACATCTTTATCTTCTTCATACCTTGATTACCACCATGCTACCTTCCCTTGCCGCCTTTCCTCATTTTTTTTCTCAAGAAAATGGAACCATCTTAAATGCTAAGCTACCTCCTACCTCATAGCCTGAACCGGAAGTCCAATGCCTTTTGTTACAGTTTTTAAAAATTATTTTTTGTTCTCAACAATATGGAGAACACTTTATTTTTTTAAATTCTGAAAAATATTATCGACACCAACATATTTTTATCTCCAATGTGTTTGAAATATTATCGACCATTTAGGTTATTTCCGGAAAATACTAAGGTAAGGAAAATTATACTATTTATGTTTTATTTTTAGTTTTCTAAATAAAAATCTCAAAAAAAAAATTTTAAAAACTTACATATTTTTAAATTATATAATTTTATATATAGGAACCTGTAACAGTCTTGAGGGTCTGGAATGCGATATCCGCTTTTGGGGCCCATTTGAAATCGTTTTCACACTCCTCACACGGCTGCCAGGCCTGCATTGCATACAAAAATGGTGATAACCAATTAATCCTAAAAACCGCCTCACTCTTTAGAGCCAGGAAAGGGCCAATGTAACATCACCTCAGCAATTCCTCGACTTTGTCCACAACCATTAACACGCCTTGGTTGGAGATGATATACCAAGTAATACTCAGATTACCGAATTTTCATTTCGCATTATCAAAGAGTCACAGGATTCCGGGTTTCCAACACATGACTAAGACGGAGTCGGTGCTCTTCAAGAGTGTGACTCCGTATACCAAGATATCATCAAAGAAACAAAATGCCAGCAAACATTCCCACACATCATTCATAAGCACTTTAAAAGCAATAGGGAATCGTGAAGCTCGACGTGGTATTAATTCACTAATTCATAATGGCTCTTGATAAACTCTGAACCCCTTGCGGAATGGTCGGCTATACTACCACCCTGTGATAGTCGAGCGGTTCAGCTTTGAGAAAATAGAAGTTATATGTGTAATTCATCCGTAAGCTTCGGCCACGCGCGGAACGGAAACTAATCGTGAATCGTGGGCTTTGTCGACGCCGAGCACCAATAATAAAAATGCGCCTCCCACCCTTGTGGAACTGAAAACATGGTCGGCATGGGCAGTGCTGGCTGTATACGGCAGCCGGTCATTTTTCACTAGACGTCAATTTCTCTTTGAATATGTGCAGGGGAATCGACTCGCGCCTCTCGAGCCAGGTGGACCGACTTCCAAGCGCTCCATAACACCTATGTGACCTAATTCGCCATACCACACTGTTTCGTAATGCTCACACGCCTTTAATGAAACTAGGAGGTCCCTTAGAGTATTTACCAAATACTCCTCTGCCACTTGAAAATTGAAATCTCATTAAGAGCTGCCTTCCGCCTTATTTCTTCATGCCCCCTAAGGATTGCACTAATCCAAGCAAGACCGATGGGGTGTCATCAAGCGAGGATGTCACACTCAAATTAGGACCTTTTAACATTTTTCTTTCTCGCAGCTTAACACTGCACTGCTTTCTTCATTCATATGCACAATTAATAACAAAAATTCTTTACATATACATTATACATACCACCATAGTGGCATTCATTATATTCTATACACATATACTTGAGTCCCTTTACTTGTACTATTACAATTTCACTATTACAAAACTTTACATATACCTGTCTAATGAAAATCAAATATTGCGGAACAGTGCGGTGAGCACCTATCTCTGAGATGGTCCGGTGGGCCGATGGGATGTCCCATCCTCTGCTTCCGCCTCGCACGCCACATGGATTAAAACCCGTGCTGCTTTACGCCTTAAATGTGGGAAAACATATACACATGACCCACCAACATTGATCGCCGCAGTTTATTCAAATGCTTCATATGCCTTACCTATTTCTAGTCTTCTTTTCATTTTCGCCTAGATTTATTACATTCTATGTACTAGTACATATATCATTTCTTATCCCGTACCTATATCATGCTCTCATTTCATGTAGTAGTGGCTACACACACTGCTATACTATCTATTTCTTTACATATTGTTTTATCATATATTTTCTTATACCATCTTGTATTGTCATATATACTTTGCATTTATGCTTAATTAGACTAGAGACTTACATTCACTACGCATTCAGAGGGAATTCGCCATGTTTGTCATTCAAAAGAGCAATGTGATTTCATGTACTTGCATATTACATACTTTCTCATTTCATCTTGTACCGTCATATTGTACTTCCCTATATTTCTTCATCTTGTACTTTTCATATACTATACTCTTCTCATGATTATATACTCCGTGTTTTCATATAATCGTGAGACTTCTCATATGCTTTTCATATACTTTATTTTTGTCATATACATTTCGTGTCATTGACACACTTTATTTCTTGTACTTGTATACTTGTCAATACATAGCAATTCTATGCTTCTCATATCATGTCATGGCCTTTTATTTATTTTCAGAATCATGTGCATATACTTGTCATTTTATGTTTGCCCGCATAAACCCAAGTGGATAAAGGAATCTCGGCTGTGCTCACCGTACGAACAAAGGGCTCCAGGCGTGGTCCGGTTGTCATATCATTGTACGAGACACACCATCTATAAGGGCCCGGCGCCGTAGAATGCACCCACACTAGCCAACCTGACGCGATAACTGCACTTATTTTCCTTAATAGGCATGCCCATCTACTTCACCAGTTCTGGGCGTAATAATCCAATGTTGCTCCATTTTCAGTACATATCCTGCTATTCCCCGAATAATTATGGCGCTTATCCGGTAATCATATGCGATATTACTATGATTACTTTAATCTAAATTGCTCTCATATTTGTAGCTTCATATCACCCTTCTCATATTTCTTTCTTTACAATATGTTGTATATCATTTCATATATGTCTATCATTTTGCCTTTGTTTTAGCTTATATTCCATCTATTCACTCTTGTATTCATATACTTCATGTTCTATCATATATTCATCTCTTCATATATTAAGTATTATAACATTTGCATATAACCTATTGATCATATCTCTATCATCTACTTCTAGAACATCTTATATCTTGTTAACTTATATCTTCATGTACTCTATCGACTATCGTGATCTTATGACATATACCTATACATTTTTATACTTGTATCGCTTTTATTTGTATTCTTTATCGACCACCCCATTCCAGGCTGAAAGTGTAATTGCACTTCTTCTTTGATACCCTTAGGTACCCTCTGAAATGAGCAAGTATTTACTTTCTTATTTTTTCTTATTCACACACACATATAAGTATTTGCTTGTTTGACCGAGATAAAGAATGAGTTAGACTCGGCACAATATATACCCGGCTGGGTACACATTACAGCGCAAGATCAACAGAGATCAGGTCTCGCCTGACACAGAAGCGTCGAAACACCAGCGTATTAAGTGACCGGTCATGTATACACACTTCCTTAATAGAAGCTGCCAGCACTAGAAGAGTGCTTCTGGCACCAGATCGAGGCGTCTTGTCATTCAATATCCTGGCCTTAGGCAATCATACATTATATGTGTTATCCGAGCCTATCATTTTATTCTTTTTCTATATTTATTTTCATATCAACTCTAATGATATTGCTATTTATATCATTCGATATTTAATTCATGTATGTTTATAACCGTAGCTGTTTATTGGGTACGCTTGGTACTACAATCCAATTTTTAATGAAATTGACACCATGCCATTAAATAACATATTACCAGATTCTAGACTCAATGAGTTTCCATAGAGTCCATGAATTCTACATAACTAAATCCTAACGAAGGAGTTATGCAAGTTGCAAGCCATGAAGAAAATCAGCAACTTGCAGCACTTATAGCAGCAGCAGCCATTGTTTTTAGTCATTTTCGGATGTAGTATAAACTCAATATGGTATCAAGCTATATATGGGTGGATTCGAGACTCAAAGGGTTTTCCAAGAGAACACCCAAAAGGACTTCGGACTACAAGGCGGCAGTCCGGAAGTTGAGGGACACAAACCAGAAAATCCGTACACAACCAGCAGAGGCCTACTGTTTTCTATGTCATTTTGACATAACGAGTTCGTATTAATTCATATATGGGTGCATTCTGACTTGTAAAGGGCTTTCCATAGGAGTCCAAGAACACCCAAAAAGGACTTCGAAGAAGGTTATGTGGCCGGTCCGTCAGACACAACCAGAAATAACCGCAAGCCAACCAGCAGAGGCTTACTGCTTTTTATCATTTTCGGACATAATCTGAGTTCGTTGCATTGCTTTATATATGGGTGCATTCTGTACTAAAGGGGTTTTCCATAGAGTCCGCTAGCCACTCCAAACGGACTTTGGACGTAAGAAGGTGACCGTTCTGAAGTTGGAGTGACACAACCAGAGTAATCCCGCTCTTAGCGAACAGTGCCACCATGGCTGCTGCACACCATGCATGCTGCTCCACTGATTAATTTATGAGAGCCTGGGAAGGTCTTGGGATATACCTATTTCAAGGAGATATGTTCTCCTATGAGCCCAAGGTTTATACAGAAATTTGAATAACTAAAACTGATGAGTGATGACCATTATGACTAAAAAACATGAATGCTTTCGAAAATTTAGACAAAGATCTCCCTAAACCCCATATATTTCGACAAATATTCCTCAATCGAGAGCACAATCAATCAACCCAGTTCCTCAAAACACAACAAATTTAACATAAACTAACAAATCATTATAGTTCTAACCCAATTCTCCATCAATGGGTTTGGGGATTTGATTTCACATGTAATTTTTTTTAACCATTGTAGTCTGTAGACAAATTTACTAATCAAAACGAAGTTCTTTACTTAGTTCCACAATAATCTTATTTCTACCATTACATATGCATCTATTCATTCATGTATTCATATATTCATATCATTTACGATATTCCCCTGCCATAGTCTCTTTATTCATTCATATACTTCCTATATTTCATCATATATGTACGGTTCATTCATGTATCTATATATATTCATATCATTTACGTATTTATGTCATGTCTTTATCTATTCATGTCTCTCATGCATTTTTATCATGTATACATCTATTCCTTTACGTATTCACTATTCATAGTACTATTCATGTGAAAATCCAAACCTTGTGGAGTTTGACGAAACTCCAAGATTTTGGTACCCACGCGTAGCTCGCGATGCGTGGATCAACTTTGTCTTCCTGTTCGACATCAATTCACACCCCGTCTAAAGCCAGCCTAGATCCGAGAAAAACCAAAACATAGGATTTTCCGACTTTGACTGAAAAACTCTGCGGAAATGTGACACCCCAAAACCCGGGGTCCGTTGATCACCACAATCCGCGGACACACTGCGGAGCCGTGACCCGGCCACGAAAACGCGTAGTCTCCTTTGCACGGAGCTCTGCCCAAATACAAAAATTCAAACCCGGCCCCAACATCAATCACCGATACAAACGTGCCTCGCCCAAAAACCAATACTAGCCACTATATCCAAAATGGCCATTCTTGGCAATATTCCGACTATATCCATAATGCAAGAGTTAATGATTACATTTATACAACACATACATTAAAATGAGAAGCATTCTAATACATGTAAATAAACATCAACAAAGCCATTATTCCCGGCTAGCCGCCTAGATCTAGCCGCCGTCACCTCGCAGTCCCTGCACTGTGAAAAGGGGTCCTGACGACGGGTGAGCTAAAGCTCGCAGGGGAGAATCACCTAAGTGGGCTACTCACCACCTAAGTGCAAGCACAACTCCAAATTAAACATACATTCAAGCAAATGCATATCCTACTTAAATGTCTACATGACCAACTCTGCATCCCGAGTCTTCTCGATTTCCACACTCGCCTAAGCCCTCGCATGAATATACACAGAAGGACAACCTCGATGTATATATATATCAATCAGCCGCCTCCGACGATTGATATATATACTATTCGTTCATACCCTCCGATGAATAAATAGTCAACTAGGCCGCCCGAATGGCCGATATATTATTTAGTTTGACTACACCCGATCATTTACTATTTTTAGTCTGTTCTCCGAACTTTTTTCCTCTGGGACTATCTCACGACTAACTCCTCCTAAATCCTAGGATGTCTGGCGTATACGGAATGGCTATGCCAATCTCATTACATAGCCTAATCACATGCAAATACATATAAACATGAATATACTCGCATAAAAATTAAAATTCACACAACACATGTTATTGTGGCTATCATTTCAAAACATCGTGCCTTCACATGGCTAATAATCACACACGAGCAAGTTAATTTAAATCACTGCCAAACACCTATTTTCACGAAAACATATTTTCAAAGATATTTCCGAATAGTGAAACCGTTTACTTCATTCTAAAATCATTGAAAACAAATCGGCTCACTTAGTGAACTCAATCCAGTGGCCATTTACGGCCCAATACATACCAAACAACTACTTAATACACAAATTAAACCAACCAATAATCTATTGAAATTCGGATCGCCACTGACACCTCCTAAAGTCCTCCAAAGAATTTTCTACAGGTACACTCTATTCCCTGTTCAGACCTCTCCACAAATTCCATTCCGGCATTTCCCATACAAATACATGATTTAAAGCAAATATTTAGAATTTAAAACACCCAACACTGTGAAGGCCAACACGTTTCAATACTGTCTAAATCAATTCCTGGCCCCAAGGTTGGGATCATCAAATCCGCTTCCTCACGGCCTCAAACCAACCGAAACATGGAAAAAACCCTTAGCTGAATAAAAACACGTTAGGTGAAAACTTACCAAGTGGAGTTTGAAGAAACTCCAACCGGGATCCGTTGTCCTCTCGCCACAGAATACCTTCCCTTTCTTGCTCGTCTGACGCCACGAGATCAATCGCTCTGATGATTCTAGAGAGAAGCTGTTCTTCTCTCTAACTTCTAAGAAATCAAGCACGCACGTAAAATTACCCCTCTACACGCTTTCTTTGTTCTCAAGCCATTTAATGATTTTGGGAAGACATTCACTACTACTTCATTTAGTGACTTAATCAAACTTAAAAATGACCTTAAGTGTCCCTCTTTTTCGATTTTGATATTCGCACTAATATCCCGGCCGGCTCCATTGCCTCATATTTCTTCATTTTTTTTTTTTTTTTTACCACCGGTACATGAGTACATGTTATATGTGGCTGCCTGAACCGATTTACGCACCCGAAACACGATACCTCAAAAAACGTGTTGACTGGACTGCCTCGTAAAATTACGAAATTCCACGGTTGATTTTTCGAGACTTAATTCCAACGGCACAACCGCTTCATCATCCGAGACCAGAAAATTAATTACGAATTTTTAACCACTACAATTTGAAAATCAAAATTACGACACCCTTATTCTAGGGGCCAATTTCTGCCCGTACATTTCCCTTCAGTAAATTCTCGCCCAACAGGACTATCAATAATCACTCATATATGCAACGCACTTCACGCATAACTAGCTATTTAAATCTTAAATCCATCAACTACATCTTCATCCCAAACACAGTGTTGGGGGTACAAGACACAACCGCGCTCCCACGCGGGACTTCTCCACCCATAGCCCATAGTACTTCCTCTGCCTCACGGCTTTGCCGCAACCACGACCATATAAATGACGCAGACCGGTCCCTCCCCAAGGTCCCATCCGTGCTTCAATCGCCCCCAATCCACCTCACGAGCCGGATCTCGAGTATGAGCTTCCCAGTGATGGAGACTTAAACACCCCTGACACCACGATGCTGGCTAACGCCAACCCGCACGCAATGTTGAACATCCTCTCGGCATCTCAAAGGCCCACAAACCCGATATTTCCGCGCTTGCCGGACCCACCACTCTCTCTGAGATTCACCAAGAAACGCATCACTAACTCGAACTCTAAGGGTCGACGCCTCACATTAGCATACTCAGTCGGAGAAGACGCTTATCGTGATCAAGCTCACCTTCTAGTTCTAATCAGATTCGGACCCGTGATGGATCTCTTCCACTCCTGTCCATCCAACGGATGACCTGGCTACGATCTCCATGGCTGCTCCTATGATGCCATTCGCACACCGGGCCGACAACCATTATCGTCAGCGCGAAGCTACACTATGGCACTAATCCTTCCCTTATGATCTCGTGACACATGCCCGCAACATACCTAACCCCGTATGGACCTCATACACGAATCCTTGGCACGAATTGCCAGGTTGTGTGAAACGCCTAACCTCTCCAAGGGTCGTGCCACCACTGGCCAACCAAATGGATCTGCCATCCCATCCATGCCATGAAGATATCCATATACCGAGCCTGCCGCCTCACAAACAACACTCTCACACCTGGGTATCCAACCCTCGAGCTCGACCATTCCCAACCCAAGTCCAAGGCAACCATGTCCCTCACATCTCGCACATAACTTCTGCCATACTGAGCCTCATACCCCCGATTCAACTATGAGTCTCATTGGACTTAGGGTCCTAAAGACAACTCACCCCACTCACCATGCGGTAATGACCGCATCGTGCACCCAATAATAATCACTCGACGATGTTAGCGTGCACGCACATCGTTCTACACCGTGGACACCCTATCCCGGTCCACCATGAAGGTAATCCGAGAGATCGCCACTCATAATCTCGACCTATCGTACAATCCCACCCACATCCTAGGGAAGAACATCTATACTTGGCTTCTCTAGTCTTAACCCTCCAATTCCATCGTGTCGGGTATGACAACCCGGCCTGTTTCACCTTTCACACACTACAAACCGATACATGGTCCCCATCCATGTCAAGCCCGACAATCAACAACCAACAGTTCACCACCCCTAAGGTCCACCACGCCCGCTGCGCACTTGATCCTCTGGTCCCGGATTTCACCATACCACCCTCTCGCCTATCTGTGCTGCTGGGAGTACTGAAGCAGCACCTCAAATTCAAACTGCCCTCTCCCGACCTCATCAGTGGTGCGGAACAATTTCGTGATCACTGCCTCTACGCCTAACTGGACCTGCTATCCTGCTTGATCCTGCCCCAGGGGCAATCCCCACCATGCTCAACTCGGCCCTAGTCCCAAACCAGTAGCGGCCCTCCGCCTTCCAACCAGAAAGCTGATCCCCAGCTACTACCAACACCTGATCCCAGAAAATTCCAGATCTCACCCTCTCTATGTCAGGCCGCCCCAACCATGAGTCCATATCCCGTAGGCTAATCCCGCACTATCCCGCCCGAATGGACAACTTCAGCCCATTCGACCCTCAGACACCTGTACTTCCACCCCAAGAAACACAGATCTCAAGATCGGATATCGGTCCTCCCAACCACTCTCAACCTTTCTGTAGTCGACCGACTGATTGCAACACCACGTGTCCTGAAAATCTCACCTCAAGAAGCCAAAACTCGCACTTACTCAACTAGAAGGTATAAACCATGGTCTCAATAAATTGCGGTTCAATCCTCGGATACCCAGTGCTCCACTCGACTGGAGCAACGTCATCCACTAAGACTCACGACAACCGATCTAGATAGGGCTGGGAAATACATGCATGAGAGATCCATGAATGCTGCTAACACATTCGTCAATCCAAAGGGCATCACCGTAGTCAAAAGTGCCTGAGAATTCATCCTTAAACCATCTTAGACATATATCGCCTCAACCCCCACCGATGGTAACCAGCGGCACCATTTTGAAGCAGACCGCGCCTCAACCGGATCAACAAATCGGCCACTTTGCAATGGCAATTACCTGACCGAAACCCCGCTCAACTGGCCGATAGTCAATGCAATAACGGGCGGGCTTGTCCTTCTTCGCAAATGCAGAGCGCTCCATGGTGAAGTGTTTCGCTTCCAATGAACCCCCTCGGCCCAAGAGTTCGCAGGTCACCCGAGTTCCTCACAATGCCGCGCCATCCTAAGGCGCGTGAGTCATAGAGATGGGTGAACAAGGTAACCTGTCTACATCCGGAGGCAGTCCAGTAGCTCATCCTGAAAACATCCACCTACTGCATACCACATCGAGGAAGATCTAAGTCTGACTCTCCGTCTCAGGTGTGCGCCTCAGCCACCCTCTAACCGATCCCGTCTCCCGCAATTGGACTCAGATAACGGCCCGGAAAATATCATGCTTGTCTCCCCTAAATACCACAGAGTAACACCGTCCCGTGGCCTGAATCCTCCTACGTCACAATCGACGACCCACCCCAGGCCTATCACCAATCCATCCTCGTGACGACCAACTCGCACATGTCCAAAATCCAGTCCATTGTGGAGTGAGTCCAGATCTCTCTAACTCACAACCTCCTATTATATCGCACTATTATTCTCGCTCAAACCTTCCTAGTGAATTACGCAACGTCTTCTATTCTCTGCAGAGGTCCCGCCTTCCACCATATTCATTTACTAGCTAGAACGCAGCCAGCTCTGGTTCACGCTGCAGGTAGCTCCATAGCCTCTAACACTTTCTCGTTTCACATGTAACTGGCTCACCACCATCGACCCTTTCCCTGAATGCCTAAGGATGAGATACGCCTAAACCTCCGTCTAGATCTTCTTGTCTACCGCTATACTAAATGCGGCAGGCATTCGCCGTACCTACAAAATGCTGCATCCGGCCGATGGAACACCGGGACAGGCCGGACGGGTCTCCAGGACGCCCTCTCACAATGTCCCGCCCTGCTCAGTCAAGGCTTGTTATAATTAACAGCGGCACAAGAACCGTTTATCTCTCATCGCCTCAACTAGCTAAAACGCACTGCCAATAGACTTAACAACCATGAACCTATGGCGCTAAATTTCAACCACCCAGCTTCAAAGACTAAATCCCTAAGGTCATCTAGCATTCCCAACCTTAGCATTCGGCCATTTTCCATACGCATCATACTATGCATATACCTCTACTGAACCACGCGTTAAATTCGCTGACATTTCCCTGAATTGGTAGTTAATTCAATACGCTAAGGGCTCCCATATAATCCACTATGACACTAATCACATACACATAACCTCGCAGAAGAACAATTTTGCATTTAAATATTGTTTTAAACTTAAATTTTCAAAATTTATTTTTGAAAATTTTTATTTTTCAAAATTTTTTTATCACCCTGATTTAATAAAAATTTTTTTTTTTTCTTAAAATTTATTTTACAATGAATCAAGTTCATTTAATGACTCAAAAAGAAAAATGACGAGTCAACCCAACCAAAAACCTGGCAGCCGACGTAACAAAAACCCCCAACTGCCCAACACCCAAACACGCGATAAAGTCGCGCCAGGTCAGTATCAAGTGCCCGCCAGAGTGGGTCAAGAGCCCCCACACAGTCGCATAAGAGGCCGCCGTGTGTCTGCATGAATGGTCACGAGTCCCCGCGCCTCTGTGTCTAGCCCCACTGGGGCCGCTAGCGTCGTCCGCCTACCAGCAGGCAAGGTCGGGGCCGCGTGTCGCACGCCCCCAACGGTCGCAGTTCCGCCGTCGCGACACAAGGCGGTACCTCAGCCCATCGGCTTTCACAATACACCCACTCCTCCGAGCCAGACACACGTACTCCCCGGGTCGCAAATTTCTCTGTAATTACCACAAATGGGTTAACGCGTATTTTTCTACACATTGCCATTTATTTTCAACAATTGAAAATCACTAAAATCACAAAAATCAAATTTTTTTTCATTTCTTAGACACTAAATAAATTTATAAAAATTTTATTTTCTTATTTTTTTTTTCAATTTTACACCTTGTAAAATCTTAGAAAATTATTTTTCATCTCAGATAACCAAAATAAATTTACAAAATTTATTTTCTTTTCCAATCTTCAACTGAAAAATTTTCTCCACTCAAATAATGATAAAAAATCTATTTTCCTCCATTTTCTTCTAATCCTCATCCAATAAATTTATCAAATTTATTTTTCTCTCAATTTTCCAACTAGAAAATTATTTTCATCACCTAATAGGCCAAAATAAATTATATAAAAATTTATTCTTTTCAATTTCTTTTTCCAATTTTTGTACACTGTAATAACCTCAAAATGCTTTTACACATTCATGTGCTAATCAACACACACACATATTCCACAACACACATACCACATGTCAAACACACCAAACACATACATTCAAACCATTCATCATCCAAGATGATCACACACACAAAAACACACATGCCGTGTCCTAGCTTTGTTCGTTTCCTAGGTGTTCCCATACCTAAACCTAACACGTAACCATACCTAGCTGATGTTCTTATCTCTGAAGACATGGCCTAAGTCCCTCAATCTCATACTATATACCTCTCCACACCATACCACTGGTGGTGATGGATGCAGGCAGGAGCTCACTGGAGGTAGTTATCGCAGGTACACGATCTGGCGTGGCCACGAAGCCGGGGTCAGTTGACTGCGTCGGCAGCGGAATGCTCGTGAATGTCGGGTGACGACATTTTCATAATCGGGCGAGAATCTCCTTTATGCAGGGCTCTACGAATACAAAATGCCCCATCGCTGTCCCAGCGTAATCCACACGATTCTGGCCTCTTGGGCTGAAGGCAAATACTAATCTGCTATATCCAAAGCGGTTATATCTTCTGATATTCAGGTAGCTATATCCATAATACGAGAGTTAATGATTTACTCTTATCTGACACATATATTAAAATGAAGCATTAATACATGTAAACATCAACGAGCCACATTAGGCTTTAACCTGGCGCTCGGCCTCTAGGGCGAACCGTCACCTCGCTACGCTCGTTACTGTAAAAGGGGATCCACGGCGGGGTGAGCTAAAGCTCACATTAGGAGAATCGCCTGAAGTGGAGCTCTTCAGCCTTTAAGTGCGATCTGATGTTGGAAATTAAACATACATTCGAGCAAATGCATGATCCTGGCAGATATCTGCATGACCAACTCGGATCAGAGTCCTCACCCGACTCTCTCACACTCGCCTAAGCCTCGTATGAGAATAGTTTTAATAGTGGACAGCCCTCCGATGTATATATATATCAATTGGGCGCTCAGAGCCCGATTGATATATATTATTTGTTTATTAATTTTACCTCCGATGAATAAATATCGGTAGTACATTCAGACGGTGATATATTATTTAGTTTGGACTACCCTCAGATCATTTACTATTTTAGTACACCCTCAGAACCAATTTTTCCTACAGACTCATCTCATGCTAACTCACCAAAATCCTAGGATGTTCGAGTCGCATATGGAATCTTGTGTATCACCGTCAATTCTGATGTCAGCATGCGAATATATAAGCATGAATATCTTCGCGTAAATTAAATCTGACATATTTATGTAATTATCATTTCAAACATCAAAAATTAACTCACATGGGCTAATAATCACACCACGAGCAAGTTAATTTAAATCACTTTCGACCAAACACCTATTTTCCACGAAAATATATTTTCAAAGCATTATTGGAATAGTGAAGCACATAGTTTACTATTCTGGAGAAATCCTAAAGCAATGATTCACTTAGTGAACCGAAATCCTGACCATTCTGGTGATACATACCAAACAACCATTTAATACACAAATTAAGCCCAGCCACACCTTTGAAATTACGGACTGTCACTTTGAATGGCCTAAAGTCTCCAAAATTCCCTACAATTTGGTCCATGTTTGGGGCCGCTCCTGACCCATTCCCGGCATTTCCCATACAAATACATGATTTAAATAGTAACATGAATTAAAACGCAACTGACCCGCGTAACAACCAGCATTTCAATATTGGGTTTCAATAAATTCAAATCAGTCGATCGAGTTTGCAGGACCGATCAACCTTTTTCCAGCGGCCTCAAGCCAAGCCGAAAGCATGGAAGCAGCCCAAAAATGGGAATAAAGCGAGTAGGGAGAAAATCTGCGCCGAGGAGTTTGAAGAAACTCGAGTCAAGGATCACGCGTTGTCCTCGCCGCGTAGAGCAGGCAAGCCTTTAACAGTCGGCCTTATTGATCGAGATCGCGTGATTCTGGGAGAAGTTGCTCCTTCTCTAACTTCTAAGAATCGGCTACTGCTGAAAATTACCCCCTGTTTTGTCTCGTTTAACGTTTTGGGGAGAGACAAATTTATTCAACTACTTAGATCATTTTAGTGAGCAATCAGCAAAATGACCGTATGTCATAACTGATTTGATGTCGTATTTATCCGGCCGTCCGTTTAAGTAATTTCACCTCTCACTCATACCACTCATGGTACATGAGTACATATTATATGTGGCTTTTCGTCGCATCGAAAGCCAGATTCTGCACCCAGAAACGTGATCGCCAGCGATGTCGATTAATTTATCTCGAAGTCACGAAGTTTGCGTCTTGCTTAGATTTTTCGAGACGATTCCAACGGTACAATCCGTTTCATCATCCGAGATCTAGAGAATTAATTACAGTTTTTAGCGAAGTAATTCTGATTTTATGTCGAGTGCGATTTTCTGCTTATTCGAAATTGGAATTTCGAGTCTTACATGAAATCGTGTTTTGGTTCCCATCGTGGCATAAATGATGAAGCGGCACTAATTCTTTATCAGAAGCGGTGGGTTCGTATATCGAAGAGAAGCCGAGAGAAGAAAAAAAAGCATATCTCCTCTTACGCTCCGCCTCCCTCACGGCCTCCGTCTGCGCCCCTTTTTATTTTTATTTTATTATTATTTTTATTGTGTGTTATTTTAAAGTGGGACCCATATATCATTTTCTTTCATTAACGATCAGTTTTAAGCTAGAAACTAATCGTTTAAATCAGGTTTCGATTTAGGAACTATCACAATTGAATATTAACAAATATTCACAATTTTAAGATTTTAAAATCTAGTTTGAGGTTATTTCTACTTGGCGTCGAGCAGAAATTAAGTAAAATATTACGAGTTATGCCAAGGTGTGAGAAAGCTTTTAAGATTCACTGAATTTCGCGAGGCAATTTAACGGGTAGTCAGTTTAAATCGTCAGAGATCTGAAATTTTAGGCTTTTTGAAGTGTGAGTGGATTTCTGAATTTCGTAAAAATGTCGTTTTTATCGAGCAGATATAATTTTAAGCTTTATTTTATCATAAGCATATTATAAAGCTGTTAGGGTATATTTTGAGATATTACAAGTTACAACCACTGCATCCCTAAAATAATGTCGACACTGCCCAAATCAAGGGGCAAAAAATCCTACCTCTCTCTATATTTTGAAAGTGAAACTTCCTGTAGATGTCTTCACCTTTCACTGCCATGCCCGTGCCCATCAACACCCCATAACTAGTAGTGGCTTGCAAAGATATCCCTAATTTCTGAATCAATTTTGTCGAAATAAAATTTTGAATTGCCCCTGATCCTTGGTGGCTGACATATGAGTGATAATTTGCCTTTTACAGCTAGATGTTTAGGTTGATGACCTGCAGCTGTTTTCTCAGCTTTGCAATAGTGGGCCGACGAGGCTTTAAACATCACATTTGAAACAAATGCTTTTCTCAGAGGGCTTTTTGTGGTTGAAGGAATTTCTTTGGCCGTAGGGACGAGCAGACAATGGAAGGGGAAAGTTCAAATTAGGGTTTGAAGGGGGGTGTTGGTCGAGTCTAGTGGGTGGGTATGGGTTTAATGAAGGGGAAATTAGCTATGTGCAAATGGGCTGGCCTTAAGTCTCAGGTGGAATAGGCCCAATGGCTGGTATGAATGGGATAGGCCTCGCGGTCCAGGAAGAATAGAGGAGTGGGCTGAGCCCATGTTCCCTGTACGGCCCAACCTTGAGCCCCCATTGTTTCCTTTGGCTGTACGCATTCCTTTCCCTTCAACTTTCTGAGCGAATTTCATCACCTCCGATGGTTCCGCCGGCTTCATCATTCTTACCTCGACTCTGATATCTGGTTTACGGCCATTAATGAATGTCCTCTCTTGGATACGCTCTTGCACAGCCTCTATTGCTGCTGCTAGACTTTTGAAGGCTCGTAGATAATCCCGAACTGAACCATCTTGCCGGAGCGATAGAAATTGTTCACAGAGGGTGCCTTCTTGTGTACATAAGAAGCGATCTAGGAGGCGTGTTTTCAACTCGCCCCAGTATAGTATGGGTCGCCTACCTCTCGCATTGAAACTAAACCAAAGCTTCTCCACTCAAGACTAATGATTGCTGCAACCAACTTCTCTTCTTCAAATCATCCCATTGCCCCTTGGCTCCACGCAAAACGCCGTGTGAGTGCTTTTATCCTTCCTTCTAATTTCATTATGATGTCGGTCTCGCTTATCTTCGGTGGTTGAAACTCTCTTTGGCATGAAGCCGCCTTTGGTTCTTCCCATGGAGTGATCCTATCTGTGAACTTTTCTTCGGTCCTAGCAGTTTCTAACCCGGATTTTGGGACCCTTCTCCTTGTTCTCCGGCGACGCCCCTTTCTCTAGGTTTTCCAATTTCTGCAACATCTGCAAATCCTCTGTAGTAGTGATAGTTTTCAACATAGAGTTACTTTTCTTCAAGAGAACCCAATCTTGCAAATCCCCTTTCGTCGAAGCCATCTCTCCATGAACATCCTCATCTTCTCCTTCTGCTTTGATTCCATCTAATTTTTGTAGCCATCATTCTCAAAACACGATTGCTCTGATACCAGATGATAGGATTCTCAATTGAGAATGGGTAAACTGGATTATGCGTACAGAATAGGGGGGAGAAACAATTCGAGAGGCTCCCATTCTCCACAGATCTCACACTCTCTGTAAAACTGTCCCTTGCCGACACACTACGACTCCTACTAGTAAAACTCAAAATAACTAACAAATCTTTATCACTCTTCACACCTGCCTTTGGGGCCTCACGTCCATTCCACCTTGAATATGTCAAATGAATAGGGAGTCTATCACTTAGCTATTGTGCATTAGTAGGAACCAGAGGGGTTATAGAATCTAGTAGATATAAGAAGTCTACAAAATGGGGAGGTTGAGTCCAATGGTCATAATAATCTGCATTGTTAGTTTGGTGCCATAGTATTGCGATAAATGTTGAACACTTGATGTGGAAGCCATTAAGAAAGATAAAAACTAAGACTTTTCATAGTGTTTTTTTTTAATCAAAAACATCTGTTTGCATTAAAAGAATCTTTCAGAGGTGATTACATGATAAGAAACTCGGAGTCTGACCTAGCCATTCCTCCGGACCTGTCAAAGAATAAGCAGTTCCAGCCAACAGGTGGGCTGCCATATTCGCAGAGCTACGGACATGCCTAAACTGCACATGTCTGAAGAGCTTTGCCATAGCTTTACAGGTGGGACCCATTCCATTCCCTTTTCCCCTCAAGCCTAGGGCTTAAGCTGCCTCCATGCCTTACCCTTATCAACAATCTCTCTTCCCCTCTCCGATTTCGTTTTCCATGGTTAATCTTTTCCCTCTATTTTGCATCCTTCATCCTCCATTCTTGCTTTCTGAATTTCGATCACCATCTTGATATCTTAACTCTCACCACTTTCTTTGTCTCTTCATTCATTTAATCTGATACCAACCCTCACATGATTTTCTGTATGTTTGCACGTTCTGCAAGTTAAAACTTCTCAACTTCCTCCCCCTTCTGAAACCCTCACCTGCATATGGCTAGCAGCAGCAAGGTGGCGACTATCAACAGCAAATCGGCACCTTGCAATAGCAAACTGGTGGGTAAGATGAATACAAACCTTGTTGAATACTACACTCGCTTCTCCCTAAAGGACAGTGAGGAGGGGACAATGATTGTCAGAAAAGAGGCGCTTGCTGAACGACGGGCAGACCATTGTTTGGTGGGACGATTTATTTCAAACAAACCTACGAATGTCAATAATATGAAGAACACATTTGCATCGCTGTGAAGAGGCCAGAGATGGGTATGTTTGTCAAGAAGTGGATAATCTCAGTTCCTATTTAAATTCAATATGTTTTGGATATTGGTAAGGTGGTGGACTATGGCCCCTGGACGTTTGAGCAGAATCTATTATTGTTTAAGAAACTGGCAGAAAGTGAAGATCCAGATACCGTACCCCTAACATCAACGGAGATGTGGGTTTAAGTTCATAACATCCCTATTGGATTTCGGTCCGAATCTATATTGGAGAACATTGGGAATTATGTTGGTCAATTTCTGTACTCTGATCCTACTAACTTCACAAATTTTAGGAGGACTCACAGTCGAATAAGGGTCTCGCTGGATGTTACTAAACCATTGAAATGAAGAATGAAGATTAAAAAAGGAGGGGACTGGTTCTGGATTGAATTAAAATACGAAAGGCTTAGCACTTTCTGTTTCATATGTGGTATTCTTGGTCATCCTGATAGAACCTGTCCATTAGTGTATGTGAATCCCACGGTTGTATTTGATAAAAGTTATGGTGTTACCCTCCGTCCTCCTAATCGTAGAGTTGCAAATCAAGTTGGGGCTAAATGGCTGAGAACAGAGGATCATGATGAAGATGATGGGGGAAGAAAGGAGCTTTATGGTGAACAAAACTATCCACTCCAACAAACTGCAGTGCTGGGTAGTGTTGAGCTTTAAAAAAATATATTTAATTTTATTTGATATTTTATAAGACAATCAATTATGCAAATATATTTTATAATTTTATTTGATATTTTCTAGAAACTGCTTACAAGTTACAACTTACAAGCCCATAAATAATTGAGTCTCATTTCCGCCTCTGTGAATTTTTCAAAAACTTTTTTCAACTACCATGTTTATAAGCATAAACTCGTTCAAGTATTTTCATTTATAGGGCCAAAATCTCGGAATTCTCAATCCTTGAAGATATGGCCCCTCCAGTTTTCGTTTATTTGTAAATGCATTCTCTATGAAAGACGAGATTCGTTTTTTATATTTTGAAAAAAAATAATAAAACGGTTTAGATTCTGAATTTATTTTGTTTTTTTTTATTTTAAAGGGAAATAAGTAAGAAAGAAAAAGCTAAATGTGGCTGTGATAAAAAAATGAGAGTACGAAAAGCCAGAGTCGAATTGAGAAGGTATTCTTATTAAAAGATCGGTAGTGGTAAAATGTAGCACTCTCTAGCTTACTAAAGTTGGGTCTCTGTGTCAGTTATGGAAATGTAATGATGATTAATTAATTACGAATCTCAAATAGAAATAAATACGGTTTGGTGAATAAGGACAAAATTAAAGGAAGAAATGTGTATGTCTTGACGACGAATCGTGAATGTTATCAACAGAAAATAAATCTTAGTACAATAATAAAATACAAAATATTGAAAATCGATTAGAAATTAGGTATAGATCAAATATCAAATTATTAATTCAAACAATCGGCGGGAAATGTCGAAATTTTACCCAAGGCCCATTTATTTATTTATGATTTATTTCCATAAAATTCCATTTTATTTGGAACCATGGAATTAATATGAGAGAAAAAAAAATTATTGATTTGAATAAATAAAATAAAATAAAATAGTAAGAAAAAAAAAAGGAATTTATTGAAAATCTGAATTGGAGAGGACAAATTTAGGAAAAGGATATATTATTTAAAGGGGTAGAATCTTAATACAAAATAACTTTCCGTCCAATGTTAAACTCTTTCATTGTAAGCATAAGGTTTAGAGTTCATTCCCTCCATTTTGCAAATTTTTAATTTATTTTTGAAAACTTATTTTGACATTTAAAAGAAGAAGGAAACTTGTAAAACAATTAGATAAAGCAAATTAAAAGAATGTCAAAAGAATGGTGAGAGTTGACGGGCTTTGAGACATGCCATGCCATGTGGTAGGTGGGCAAGGTGACATGGCCTCAAACGAAGAAAATGTCAAATAGACAAATTAATGAAAGATATGTGGATAATCTATCCTTGAGGCTACAGCTTCAAGTCAATAGTCCATCTAGCGATTGTCTCAAACATTTTTATTGAATATTAAATAAGTCCAACAATCAATTATTATTTAATTAATGCATTTGGAATGATAATGATCAATAGAAAATAAATCATCCTCAAACAATTAACACTAATTACATACAAGGCTATCCTAAAACAATTACTTACTTATTAAGGTTATCCTCCAAACAATTAATTAACCACGATTATATAAACTCGATAATTAACACGGAAGAGTAGTTAAATATTCAACAATTATTAAATGTCATCAATTAAATTAGAATATTAAGAGAGCACCCATCATCAAGGGAATCAAAATAGAATAGCAATAGTCAATGATGAAACTCATACAATGCAATCAACTAAAGTCCCATAAGAAAATATTACAAAATATGGGTTTCTATAAAAAAAACATTTGAATACAATAATGACTGCATCTGAGCATCATATCACATGTAGTCATCATTAAACAGTAAATAAGACAGTGATGAATCGGTAGCAACAGAACAATAAAATCAAATAATAAAAAAAACCAATGAAAAACGGAAAGAAACCTTCTTTTTCTCCCGGACCTAAAATCTAAATCTACAATTGGTGGTGGTCTCTCACCCTCCTTCTCCCTCCATCCGGACCATCCCTCCTTTTCCCCAAAATTTCACCAACCCCCCTTCTCTTTGTATTCATCCTCCCAAGATAAAGAAAAATAATAATAATAATAATAATAATAATAAAACGTCTAAACCTTTTATAAAACATCTGCATTCTTTCAAGAAAAGAAAAAATAATAATAAAAAAAAAAAATTCCATCCGGTCGTTGTATAGCGTCCTTCCAAAAGAAAAGAAAAAAGAGATAGGTTTGGCTGAAAAAAACTTGTTATATAAGTTTAGGCTTTTCATCATTTGATCGAAATATTCGACATCTTTTTGTGGACCTCGCAACTAAAAAAGTGATAAAAATCGCATATCCCAATGGTAAAAGCTCAAACTTATATAAACTTCAATCTTTGTAACTCTTCAAAAAAAAATCTTTTGAAGAGCATTATTTTTCCAAAGGATGTGGCACTTTTAGATGGGCCGCATGGGGCCTCGAAGGCTCTATAGGATTTTCAGCCTTAGTGGTCACTATGGCCAACATGATCAAGTGTACTCACTCATCACATATATATATAGGGTATGTTTTGGAAGAGATTATTTATAATTTATTTGAGCTTATTTTCTTTGATAAAAATTATAGGTGTTTGTAAAAAAAATTGTTGGAATCACTCATGTTTGGCTTCCTCCACCCTCTGAGTCTGTTTCACCTTAAGGTACTTTATATATTACATTATAGTACTTTGTTTTGGATTCGATTCCCATTCTTCTATATGTTCATTTCATCCCTTCCCACACCACTTGAATAGGCCTGAGGGTTTTGTGAGACAAATTGATTAAAAATAGTTTTCGAGTTGTTTTTTCTCTTGTTGGGAAGCGATTGGTAATCAAGGGTTCTGATTTATGTTTCAATTATGACTTCAGTACTCCTGGTTGGAATTGGAAGAATTCATTTTCGCAACCATGATTAGTTTATAATGTTTTTAAATTAAACCAAGTATTATTATTAAAGAATCAAAGTAATGGGAGAAATAAAAAAATATGGGGAGAAAATCTTTGAAACCCGACCACAAAATCTTATGTACTAAACTACAGACTTTAGGAGAAAAAGTCTCACACGCTATATTTTATTGACTAAATTATAAAAAGATATAGAATTATATAGAGGGACATAATAACTAAATAAAATAACTAAATAAATATCTTTGTGTCTGTATTACTTTATTAATTATTTAGAATATAATGAAACCTATGTGCATGAATGGATATAAACAAAAATTACAAAATAAATTTTTCGGGAATGACCACGAGGAAGAGGGATTTTCCCAAAAAAAAAAAGCATAATAAAGGTTTTTTAACAAATATGTTTTGCCATTTGAATCTCTCCTTATATATACTAGTAAGGTCGCAACAAGAAAGATGAAAAAATCTTGGAGTCGTACGAGACAACACAATCCTGCATTCGAAACAAGTGGGCGATAAAATTACAAAAAAACAAATTAAAAATTCAAATCTATGTGGAAGAGCCACTTTAATGAGAAATAAAATTATAAAAAAGACACATACATTGGTGATTTAAGGAAAATAATGGTTAAAAAATTAACCCTCCTTATTAACGAAAAAAGGCCTCAGAAGAGAGAGCACATAAGAGAAAATAGGAAGGGCTAGGGTTTCAACTTGAAATTATTGGTTTTTAACTATTATTTAGAAAAAATAAAAAAAGGAGGAAATATATCATTATATAAAAATACAAGATTAATCTTTGTTCTATATATAAAAAGATAAAGAATAAATAAATGAACAATGTGGGGCGTGAGATGTGGCTGGCGGGGTGTGGGTGAGCAGATCAACCGTGAGATACTCGTGGATGTCGGGTTACTGACTTATTTCATGAAAATCGGGGCGAAATCTCGCTGTACGGGAGCTCTACCAAGGTACAAACCTGTCCCAACAATCAACTTATGACCACATCGGGTTCCTTATCAATTAAAATGAGTAAAGCTGGCCACTTGGTACTGCGTATCTTTATGACAAACATATCCCAACGAAATATACTCGTGATTCGAGAGTTATACATTCACTCTTAATACAAATACATATTAAAATTTAAAATTCTAATACATATTATCCCAAAAACATCAAAGCCATAACCCGGCTTTCTTCAAAATCGGCCTCTAAAATGAATCGTCTTCTTAAACGCTCCTTGTACCTGAAAAATATTCCCTCGACAAGGTGAGCTATTACTTGATAGTGGAATTCTACTAAATGGAGTTCTTTCATTTAAGTCTGTATCTGATGATCAATTTAAACACACACTTAGAAGTAAATTCGTGATCCTACTTGAATATGCAAATGTTAGATCCATGTCTAGAGTCCTCATGACTCCTCACTTACCTAAGCCATGTATGAAAGCATAATTTTCAAAACAAACTTGTTGTTCTCGGCAGCACTAGCAATTTCGGTAAAAATATGGGACTACCCTCAGGCGAATGTGTTGGAGAACTCGAAGCTGATCATGGTCCTCATCCAGAAATATTATGTTGGATGTCTCCCAATATATTCTCGGGAAAATAAATGCATGTGAAATTCCTTTTCCCTTGACCATGTTCGATTTTTAGAAAATTCATTTCATGCCTCCACGCCTAATTTCTAGGTTACCAGGTGCATATGAAAATTCATTTATGTCATTTCAACACATTCATACCCAAATATATCAATTATCTGATATTCTCAAATTTGTACTCTGCTTACACATGTCGTTATTGATCTGACCATCACCCCAGTGCTCACTTGAGCAAATCACAATTTCATCTCCAATGGCCTATACACACAATTATATTCCATATAATTGTGACATCATGTTAACACATCAAGCTTATTACCAGAGCAGAAAATCCAATTTTTGCCAAGGGGTAAAATCGTAATTTCGATAAAAAATCCGAGGTATTCTAGATCCTGAATGATGAAGCGGTTTTCAGTTGCAGAATGCCGTCTCGCGAAATTTAGCAACCACGTCGAATTTCATCGACTTCCGAGGGGGTCGGGATTTCACGTTTTTCGAGAATTAGGGTGTCGGAGGGACACATGAAAGGTTGGGGGTTCTGCATGGCATCTGAGTGACACTTGGCAAGCCATGTGGTCACTTGAGAGAATGGGTACCGATGGCCGTGTGTGGGAAAAGGAATCCCATGGCTCACATTGGCTAGTGTGGGTGACATGTCTGTAATGAGGTTTAAGAAAAATGAGAGAAAAATATGGAAAAATGAGAGCGCTAATTTGAGGAAATGGGGAAATGATTCTCCTTTGGCCAGGATGTGTGATTCTTTCAAGGGAGAAAAGGACGAAAGGAGAAAATGGGGAGAAGATGAGAAGAGAAATGAAAAAAAGAAAAGCGAATGGGAAAATGAAATAAGAAGGAAGAAAAGCGTGGGGGAAGGGGTCTTGCCACTTGAGGCTTGGATCTCAGTTTTAGAGAGTGTTTAAGCCTGGGTTTAAGACAATCAGGCCCAGGTCGGATTCTTTCGCCGATAAAGAAGAGAGTTGTTCTGCTGCGAGAGGACAACGCGTAGGCCACTTGGTTCGGGAGTTTGACAAACTCCATAAGGTAGGGGTTTCTCCCTACTTGGGTTTATTCTTTGTTTAAGTACCATGTAAATGTTCGGTTGGTTGAGGTCTTGAGCGGTAGGTTTGATCGGTTCAGATCTTGGAACCGTCAAACTGGTTGAGACCCACGAGACAGTCAGTATCGGTTCTACGGACTGTTTGGGTTAAATGTGTGATGAATGGTTCTATAAATCATGTATTGGTTTGATTGAGACCGGAAATGGGAATGAAATTCGGTTCCACCGAGAGGAACCGATGTAGGAGGAGTGGGCTGCAGTGACGACCCACTTGTTATTTAAATTTGTAAAAACAGTCCCGAGTTTGTATGAAATGGGCCAATAAATGTCCGTGTGTTTTAACATCAGAATTGTTTGATGAGCGGCTTGGTATGTGTGGAAATAGATAGGTTAAGACATGGTTTAATGTGTTAAAGCAGTAGCCTTGATATATGGAATTAAATTGTGTTTGTAGTAAGTGGAGATGATAATGTAAATTACCAGTGAAATTCAAATTAGATGAGGGTTGATGTGTTGAATTCATGTGTGTAATTGTAGTTGATTGAAAATATGCGCTATTGACATGTTGTATGATGGTTTTGAAAATGGCGTAAATGCATTTCGTATGCAGCAGGTAACTAGAAGTTAGGTGTGAGTGCATGGCGTGGTTTACATGGCTCGCGGGCATGTTTGCGAAAGGAATTTCGCGGGATGATATTCGGAGAATTGGGTTGGGAGATGGGCGACGGATCATTTCGGATAGGGACCATGGTTGTTTCGAAGCTCACCCAGCCAATTCGCCTCGGGTAGTCGAATGGCCACTGCAGAGATATTTCGGTGAGTATATTTTCAAAGCAGATTTGTTTGAAAATGATTATTTTCTGTCGTAAAGCAGAGCAGAGTGCAGGGGGAGTCGGTGAGGACTCGAGACATGGGGATGACACGTAGACATTCAAGTAGGATCACGTTTTTACTTGAGTGTGTGTTTATTTTGGAGCATTGCATATGCATTTAGGTGGAGAGTAACCCATTTAGGGTGATTACTTCTTAGGCGATAAATTTCCATGCTGTCGAGAATATAATTTAATTACGAGGAGCATTCTTGAAACTCGGTTAGAGTGATTTTTTGAAGAAAGCCCAGGGTTGTGAGCTTTGATGGTTTGGATATAACATGTATTAGAATTGTAGATTTTAATATATGTTTGTATAAAGATATGTCAATGTGAATTATTGGGAGATAATGGGAATATGGTTGTGCTATTGTTTTATGAGTATTGGATTTATGAGCCCAGAGGCATTTTTACTTTTTCGGGTATGAGTCTCAGCGTCTGAGACATATAGATTTTCCACGGGTTGACGGGTACTCAACGGACACCCTGGGTTTGGGGCGTCACACTTATACCTTATGTAAGACCCGAGAAATTTCCAATTTCTGGAAAAAGGGCAAAAATCGTAATTTCGATCAAAAATCCGAAATTTATTCTCTAGATCTCGGATGACAAAACAGATTTCATCGTTGGAATCGTCTTGCGAAATCTACCTACCACGTTAAATTTCGTCGAATTTCGAGACAGTCGGAATTTGCACGTTTTTTGAGGCATCGAGTATCGAGTGCCGGAAAATGACTTGTGATGTGACAAAAGTCACCTATAGCAACGTCTTCATGTGACACGTGTTGCGATGAGATAATTGGGGAAATGGATGGTAGAGATGGTGTCGAATGTCGAGAAAATCAGAACTACAGATAGATGACATTATAGAATTTGTTTTAAATGATAATAAGACGAAATTGTAAATAGTGTCATCTTCTACCTTTATTAAAAGAAACCAAAACGTGGGAAGAACAAAAGGAGATGCAGTAGCCATTTTTATGTGTTTAGTGAAGTATCCAAGCACCTGCAGATTTGTGAGAGCGTCAGGCGAGTCGAGTGCCCGGAGCAAGAAGGAAAGCTGTTCTACGCGGAGAGGCCTACGCGTGGGCTCCGGTTTTAGGGAGTTTCGACAAACTCCGTGAGGTAGGGGATTTATCCTACTTGGTTTTACACTTTGTTTAAGTGTTTTATGATGTTTCGGTTGGGTTGAGGCCTTGAACGGTCGTTTGATCGGTCAAAACTGGGACAGTGTTAAATTTTGGGCCATTTGGGGTCACGGATTTGTGTGTGTGGACACGATTATTAGGCTGTTGGGTTATGATTGTACAATTTAAATACGCTGTATTGTGTGTGGCGGAAATGGCCACGTAGTCGGGTTCCCAAAGTGAACCGATGATTGGATGATAGGCCGTGAACAGTAACAGGGTTTTACTGTTCATGTGAATAGTGACACGAATTAATTTTGTGTGAAAATGTGTTTGGTTGAGTGATTCAAGATGAATTGCTCGTGTTTGTTGATTAGCCCACGTGAAATTTAATTTTTGTAGTGTAATGGATTGTGAAATTATAATATATTTAGTATCAAATTTAAATTATGTAAATATATGCGTGATATATTTGCATGTGTTATATAAATTGTATTGGAATTGATATCATACATTCCATATGCACTGGGGCACCCTAGAACGATAGGAGTGAATGCATGAGGTGGTTTATTGAGAGAGTTGTTTCGGAGGGTTGACTAATAATAATAATTATCGAAGTGCGTCCATTACAATATGGGAGGGTAGTCCATATAAAATATCAATCGTCGGAGTCGACCCAATTGATATACATCGGAGGGTTGTCCACTAAAAGATCATTCGGTCGGTCCACTATATATCGGAGGGTTGTCCACAAATAAAAACAAAATATCTTTGTTTTGAAAATAAGGTTTCATACATGGCTTGAGCAGGGTGTGAAATTAGGTGATGACTCGAGGTATGGAGTTAGGTCATGTAAGCGTTCAGTAGGATCGCGTTACTTGAATGTGTGTTCTCATTGGCGTGCATATGCACTTAGGTGGAGTAATCCATTTAGGGTGGGGATTCCGCTGCTGGGCATTAGCTCACCTGTCGAGGAATTATATTATTTCGAATTCTGGGGAGCGCACGAGGAGACGACTCGTCATAAAGGTCGCTTTAGAAGAAAATCGGGTTGTGGCTTGGACATGATGTATTACATGTATTAGAATTTTATAATTTTAACCATATGTTGTATAAAGAAAGAAAATTACTAACTCTTGAAACTATAATTATATAGTTAGTGTATTTTGATGAACATTGGTATATGGGCTAAAATTGGCCATTTGGCCTCATATTGGATTATATTGGATTGTTTGGAGACGAGGTTTGTATTTGGGTAGAGCTCCGTCTGAGAGACTTTGCCCGATTTTTCGTGAATAGTGTCGGGTTACGGAGCATTCCGCAGTATTCGTAGTTGACGGGTAGTCAAGCGGACCCCGAGGATTTGGAGTGTCACGACTTGGTATCGAGCTTGGGTATACGGATACTGGGAGGCGAGGGGCTTGGGCTTAGGCCATAGTCGTGTAAGAACATCAACACAAGGTGTGGTTCGATATGGGTTTAGGTATGAGATTACCTAGGAAGGCACAGGACAAAACTAGGACACTGCATGCATGTGTTTGGTGTGTTTTGTGTGATTTGATGAATTGTTGTGTGAAAAATATGCATAACATGAATTTTTATGTGTTGTGTGAATTGGGTGCTTAGGTAAATAGCACATTGTGTGTTCAAATTTTTGGGAGTTTTACAGTGTGTAAAACTGGAAAAAGAAAATGAAGAAAATAAATTTTATAAATTTATTTGGTTTAAAGGTGAAGAAAATTATTTTCTAAGGTTTTAGAAATTGTAAAGCGCGAAAATTGAATAAAATAAATTTTTATAAATTTATTTGAGTATTCTGGAAAATGAGAAAAAAAATAGGTATATATATTTTTTTTTAGTGACTCGATGGTTGGAAAGAAATGAAAAAAAATAATGAAAAAGCGAAAAAAAAAAAAAAAAAAAAAGAGGTGCAAGGCGAGATTGGGCTCTTGCCCGATTGTATTGCATAATATAATATTGTATCGTGACACAAGGCTGGTTTAGCTGGGGAAGAAATTTGAGAATGTATTGTGGCTTGATAGGCATTGTATTACAGCTCTTAAGAGCCTTAGGCTGGGAGGCGGGTGTAATCACGATACAAACATTGTATCGTGTGCAATGCTGAATGGCTTGGGTTGTATTACGAGGAAGAGTTTGTTGAGGCTGTGTCATAATGCACCTCGGTGTATTGTGACAGGCAGGGTTTGGGCGGGAAACCATTGTGTCACGACACGGTAGGGAGGCTGAACCGCGACACGGTGCCTGCGCCGCGATCACGAAGCGTTCGTAGCGGCGATATGTTGCGATGTCGTGACACGTGACTTAGAGGCTGCTTGTGGCGACACCGATACGATACGGCCGCTGGGCTGCGACCTGACGCCTATCTCGTGTGACTATCTGGTATTGGGCACCGACCACGGCCAGGCGGTGCGACGCGATCCGCGCGCCGGCTGTCTTTAGCGTGGCGCGAAGATGTGTTTTGTGCGCCCGATTTTTATAGCGGTGCGGCTGGTGCTGTTCTGATCCGCACGGTTCTTGTTGAATATATTTAAACGAACCTTTGTTCATCACAAAAAAAAATTAAGTGAAATCAAATCAAATAAAATAGAATAGGACAATTTTGAAAAAATGAAATTTTGAATAAAACTTTTTATTGAATAAAATTAGTTTGACATGTGAATTAGTATACATTGCATTTAATGCGGGGGACATAGAATAATATGTTGTATGTCGAGTATGAATAGTGTCCTGGGGCTAATGTTTATTCTTGCAGAATCTTGCATTGCCCCAACTTGCCATTTTAAGCGTAGTAGATGGCTAAGTTGAGGCAGACGTCAAGAGGCGTCCAGAGGCCTTGGTCGGCTGCAGGCATTGACTGACCACCGGTGTTGATCGACATGCCTTTGCCCAGGAAATTTGGCAGGTATTCAGACGTATAGCACCGGAGGCTGGTATAGTAGGTAGTCGGGGAGATTCAGGAAGCCGGCCTCTAGAGGTTTGGAATGCATCATTCCTCCGACATTCCACGGGAAGGAAGTGGGTGGTGTGACATTGGTTCATCTGGAGTGAAGGTGTTAAAGGCTATGGGATCGCCTCGATGGGACCAAGATAAGACAAGTAACGTTCCAGCTAGAGGTGAGCTTGAGTATGGTGGAAATGGGCCAGGACCTGGGACCGGAGGCTCATGACCTTGAGAGTTTCGGGGGGCTGACCGTGGGTGAAGTGCTTTCCAGGATGCTACGGGGGCATGCGAGAAGGCTGGGAGTTCTAGAGGCTGAAGCGGGCGATGAAGCGTGATGGATTATGTCGGTTAAGTTAAATAAATTTATGTGTTGCGATGTGAATTAGCCAGTTTAGTTTGATGAGTATGATTTCATCTATTCGGGCCTGGAGTTAATAGGACTTCGCTAGGGATGTGGACTCAAGCTGGTTCGGGACAGCCGACCGTAGAGAGATGGGGATGCTCGGGCACTCGGGATGGGGTGTTAGTGCAGAGGGAAGGAGAGTCGGTCTTCTTCCGGTTCGGGGGAGAAGAGGAGGCTAGTTCACGAGGGGTTTCGAGAGTCGCGTGGGCGGGACATATGAGGATTGGGGTAGGAATTTCAAAATGGAGATGGTGTCTTACCATTGCCGAGTGCCGAGACACATGAGGAGGATTGCTGAGAGGCAGGGGATCCCAAGGTTTTGGACAGCTGCAGAGTCCCGGTCGGTCGTAGGACGGAGAGGATACTGGCCTGTTCCCTACTCCCCATTGACCAACAATTGCAGGCTAGAGGAACCAATCTCGGTTTGGGGAGCTGAGGCACCTCCCATTTCCTGAAACGGGCAGGAGGCCGTATCGTGGGAGAAGGAGGGCAGGGCTTCTGGGCGGGATGTGGGATAGGGCGTGTCTCGCCATCCTTTATGCCTGTCCAGGAAGTTAATAGGTACATGCCGGCTTTGTAGGGGCGATATCTGACACCAAGGCATCGCATTGTAGTATTTTTACGGAGGTGATATGAGGTGATAAACCCGCAACTGAACCGAATGTTGTAGTAAAACAAGGGTTAAATTGAAATTCACAAAAAAGGAATCTTGAAAATGTCATTAAATGAGTAGAGATGGACCATAATAGAAATTCCAAGAGTTGTGGTCTGTTGTTGAAAGAATTGAGGGCTTGGGTGAGTATGTGGGTGGGGTGTAAAGGAGGTGGGGTTCAGTAAAGGTTCTGGTTTGTCTCATGTTTGGCTGGGAGGCTGGGGGAGGAGAAAAGGAGGAGGAGAGGAAGGAGGAAGAAGAACGAAGTGTATTTAATCATGTTGACTGATATTTTGAGGATCCCTCCGGACCTTGATTGGAGATATTGCTCTTATACATTACGGGTTTTGGAAGTCACCGATATATTTTCTGAGTTATAATAAAGGGTACTTCAACAGTAAAAATAACGGATAATCAGTATGTAGTTTATAAAATTTGGGTGATATTAGTTGGGATTCTATGGATTTCTTTAGAGGGGTTTTAGTGGTATGGACTAATCTTTGATAAATAATTATAGATTGTGTTGATAGTTGAATGATGAGATTTGAGGTGGAAACAGGAAGTTGTATAAAGAATTGAACTAAAAGGTAGCAAGAAGCCGTCAAACAGGCCCACCGGGATTGTCCGTATGGGAGATTATATTGAGGGCGCGTAAATTAACATTATTTGATCAACTCAAACGCGGGTGGATCAACGCTCGTCGATCGTGAAGTCATTTATATCGATGAGTCTTGAAAGTGTTTGATGATGCCGGATATTGGATAACGCGTGCGTTTTGTGTTAAGACTTAAATTTATGTCCACAGTTGGCATTGGGATTAATGATTAAGAGGACAACAAGATAGACTCGGCTGGCGATGTCGTATTGCTTCTGGGCGATGTTGGATGTGGCAAATCTGCCGGATGTGGTTTCCTCTGGTGCTGGGAGGTGACTATTCATTTTTCATTAGTTTTGCAGTGTAGTAGATAAGAAGAAGGAAGAGTGACATAACAGTTTGTAGACAAGAAATAATGAGTGTTCAATTTTCAATTATTTTATTTGTAAAGTAATGTTATAGACTTATTTTTTGTGTTGTTAGATTGTAGCCAATGTTTAAAAGCAACAAAGTTTCTGTAAATAAATAGTTTGTTGATATAATTCAAAAGCAACAAGTAAAGCAAAATGGTTTCAATTATTAAACCATTTTCAACGGCAAGCCAGTAAGCAAATGGTTTGAATTATTAACCATTTTTTCAACTAAATATGATGGTTTTTTAAGTGTAAAACCATTTTCAAGAAACAAGCAACAAGCAAAGAATATTTGTGAAAACGGCCTAACTTAAAAATCCACTAGTTCTAGCGAAGCCTTGGTCGAGGTACTCGATGCGTTACCGCGATTGAGTTAGGATCTCATAGATGCATTTTAGTTTTGCACGGTCGGCAGCTTAAGGTCATACATCATGCATTTAAAAGGAGACCGTAGCGCATGAGGAGTATATAAGGTTAAGAGCTCCTAGCTAAATTATGGTGATGGCAGCGACCCGGTCGATTCCACCATATTTCTGTGAGGAAAGGTGGAGTGAAGTGTGCCCGAGACCCTTCCACTGAGTGGACCCCGAGGTCGACCACCGCACAGGTCGTGCCCGGGCTCCGATGTTCCACATGAATTTTAGCAAGCAAGTTTAGGCCTCGATGGTTGATGTTTATAAGCGATATACAGTTTTGAAAATCAGCCAGGTGGTGTAGCGTGCCCGGGCTTGTGAAATTTAAAAGCAAGCGGTTGAGGCCGAACCCACGTTTATATTTCAAGCGATCGGTTGAGCCCAGGGCTCCCATGGTGATTTTAAATGACGGTTGAGACCCGGGCTCCGTTTATTTTTCAAAGCATGCGGTTGGGCGAGAACTCAAGTAATTTATAAAGTTTTAAACTTTAAAAGCGAGAATTTGAGAAATGTTTTATACATTTTTTTTTTTTAAACAAGAGGTTTATAAAAGTATTATAAACTTTTAAAGCAAGCATGGTAAAAACAAACTAAGCAAGAGGTGAGAAAGTTTTATAAGCTTTTACAGAAAAGCAAATCAAAGCAAGCAAGCAAGTATTAAAAGCTTTATAAACTTTCAAAGCAAAGCAAAGCAAGCAAAAGATTTGATAAAAGTTTTAGAAACTTTAAAGTAAGCGAAGCAAGACTACGGAAAATATTTGTAAAGAGAGTTTTACGAGTTTTGAGATGTTTTTAGGAAGCGAAACTATTTTATAAACATACTCATGCATTTCGTTTAGCTCATTATTTTGTGTTTTAAAACTATTTTCTAGGTCTGACGGGCACTCGGGCTATTTGGGGCAGTAGGAGTTCTCTTGACATTTGTACAAGTCTTTGTATTAATAATAAATTGTAAGAATATACTTTGAATTTGTATATTGGAACTTATGTATGTACATAGTGTAGTTTTGTGAAATGTAGAGAATATTGCTGGTTGTCATATTTGGAAAAAGTGAAAAATTGGTGTATACAGGATTTGGAATTATCTATCTGCGTAGTTTATGTTATAGGGTTTACCGCTGCGAATCTTTCAAATCACAAGTTAGAAAAAGTAAAGAAAAATTTTTATCACGAGGTTTAAAAGCAAACAATACGACAGCTTCCACAGAGATTTCTAGTCGTTAAGGGTAGCATTTGGGGATTTGTGGGTGGCCGGCACACCCACATTTGGAAGGGGGTGGGGGTGTGTCGATCTGCATGACGAGTCGTGAATCGACCCGGTTAAATCTGGAGATGGTTTTTCATCTGTTTATTAGAGTGGGATATTATTTGGACTCTGATGAGATTGCATTCTGTTTAATTCTTTAAAATGGATGCGGATGGTTGGAAGTAAGTTGGGAATGTGGGAATGTGGTTTATACAGGATTGGCAGATAGGGATGATATGTCGAGGTTGCGAGTTGGAGATCTCGGGGGACTCTACTCCGCACGGTGGACTTGAGGATCATGGACATGTCGAGTTCGATGTCGTCCACGGGGATGGATTGGGCGACGGCCCTACGAGGTCGTTATCGATTGCTGGCGTAGGAGAGGATTACCGCTACCTGTAGGGCGGTACTGTGTGCTGTGTTTGGGGCAAACATGATATTTTGCCTTACCCCCAGGCAGTTTTGAGTCAGTGTCGAGGGACCGAGTTAAGCGGGTTAGGTAGCGAGCCTTACTAGAGGGCGGAGAGACCCGGACTTAAATCTACCTCGAGTAGTTTGCGAGTATGTGGATGTTTTTTCGAATGAGCTACCGGGATTACCTCTGCATAGGGTTGTAGACCTTCGATTATCGAGTTACGCCACGATACTTCACCCGTCTCTATGACTCGCATGGGATGGTACAGGATTGAGTTACGGGAACTTCCCGAGTCCGGCTACGGGAGCTCTTGGACAAGGGGTTCATTAGGCGAGCACACACTTCACCATGGGGTGCTCAGGTTGTTGCGAAGAAGGATGAACCCTACGTGTGCATTGATTAGATGGTTGAGCAACGGGGGTTCACGATGAGAATCGGTACCGTCTCACAGGGATTATTGATTTGTTTGACCGGTTCAAGGGAAGCGCGAGTCTACTCAGTAGACTTTTCGCA
Source organism: Tetrastigma voinierianum (assembly GCA_016808115.1). Taxonomy (NCBI): domain Eukaryota; kingdom Viridiplantae; phylum Streptophyta; class Magnoliopsida; order Vitales; family Vitaceae; genus Tetrastigma; species Tetrastigma voinierianum. The sequence continues at coordinate 104,239 of JAEQBH010001322.1, forward strand.
CTAGTTACCATCGGTGAGGGTTAGGAGATGAACATCCACTAAGATAGGCGTTTAGGGCCGCGTTATGGGCACTTTGAGTTTGCGGTGATGCCGCTTTTAGATTGGCGAATGCGCGATTGGCATTCATGGATCTCATTAGATTGTTCGACCCTATCTAGATCGGTTGTCGTAGTCTTCGTGGATGACATTTTGATCTACTCCGTCGAGTGGGAGCATGAGTATCACTTGAGGATCGTTTACGAGTTGTTGAGACCATCGGTATGCGCTAAGTTGATGAGTGCGAGTTTTGAGAAAAACTGCGGGGTGAGATTTTTAGGATGCATTAGTTGTCGACATCAAGAGTGTCAATCGACCTAGAGAAGGTTGATGCCGTGATGAGTTAGGAGAGACCGAAGTCAGTCTTCGAGATACGTAGTTTCTTAGGATTGGCTAGGTATTACAGGAGATTCATTGAGGATTTCTCTCGGATAGCAGCACCTATGTGAGTTGACCGGAAGGAGACGAGGTTTGACCGGAAGGAGGTCGAGTTTGATTGGAATGCCGTGTGAGAGGCATTCGGGGAGTTGAAGGAGACTGCCGGCTCCTATCTTGATAGTCCGGATAGGGGACGGGTACACGATTAATTGCGTAATGCTCGAGGGCGGGCGGGATGTGTTTTGATGCGGTCCAGGGAGGGTAGTAGCTTATGGTTCCATCCCGGTTGAAGAATCGTGAGCATAATTGCCACAGCGACATGGAGTTGCGGCCGTAGTCTTGCCTTGAAGATTTGGCACCGTGCCCATGGCGGGAGTTCGAGGTGTACTCGAGACCCATAATCAGTATTATATTTTCATGCGGCGGGACACCATTAGCAGGGAGCCGCCTTGAGATGGATGGAGTTCCCACAGAGGATTATGACTTCCTTTGCATTACCATCACGGTAGTAGATGTGCCAGTGGCGATGCACTCGATCGGAAGTCACGAGGGGAGTATTGGCTAGTATAGCTTCCGGGAGTGGCGGGATGCTCGAGGCGTGGGACGGTTGGATTACGATCTGACGGCGGGCCTGAGGTGCGTTAGGAAGTTTAGTGGGCTGGCCGTCTCTGTTGAAGCAGAGTGATTGAGTCCCGATGGCGGGGCCCGAGATAGTGTCCATCGGGGGCCGGGTATAGTCGGATATATGGGTGACAAGAGTACGAAGGCGGGTTCGACAGCGCGAGGGGAAGCTATCTTAGGAGTTTATTGGGCCTTTCGAGATACTCGAGAGGGTAGGCAAGCGTCTTAGGTTGGTGTTCTGGCCCGAGTACATGTCGAGTGTGCGAGGTATTTCACGTCTTCATGCTCCGGAAGTATACTCCAGATCCAACTCATGTGGTGGATTGGGGAGAGATTGAGGTTGACATTGGGACCTTAGGAGGGACCGGTGTGCATTTTGGATAGCATGATCTGGGTTTCCTTGACGCTGAGCGGGTGAGTTTAGTGAGGGAATATTTATGGCGGCACTATGGGTGGAGGGTATTCAGCGTGGGAGCGCGAGGGCGCGATCACGGGCGCATCCTTCTTGTTTAGGGATGGGGTACGTGGTTTAGTCGTTTGGCATATTTAAATGACGAGTTTACATGCATGGTATTGTGCACGATACATATGCATGTGAGTGATTGGTGTCGAGTACGGGACGAAATTCCTTTTAAGGAGGAGAATGTAAGACGAAATTTCCAATTTACGGAAAAGGGGAATAAAAATCGTAATTTCGATCAAAAATCCGAGAATTTGTGCAGATGCGAATGGCGAAAGCGCGTTTTACCGTTGGAATCGGTCACCGAAAAAATCTACATACCACGTCGAATTTCGTGGTCAGAGGCGGTCGAGAATTTTGCGTTTTTGAGGCATCGGTATCAGTCTTGGGAAAATGACTTGTGATGTGGCAAAGTCACGCTCCTGACACATACTCATGTGACACATGTTTATGAGTAGAAGATGGTGGAAATGGGCGGTAGAGATAGTGCCCGATAGCCGAGAAAATCGAGCTTGGAGACATAGATGGCATTATAGAATTTGTTTTAAATGATAATAAGACGAAATTGTAAATAGTGTCATCTCCTACCTTTATTAAAAGAAGCCAAAACGTGGGAAGAACAAAAGGAGATGCAGTAGCCATTTTTTGTGTTTTAGTGAGAGAGTATCAAGCTTCTCTCTAGATTTGCGACGTCCAGGCGGAGTCGGAATTCAACGAAGCAAGGAGAGATTGTTCTACGCGAAGGAGCTTGCAGCGTGGGCTCCGGTTTTTAAGGGAGTTTCAACAAACTCCATGAGGTAGAGATTTATCATACTTGGTTTTAACTTTGTTTAAGTGTTTTATGATGTTTTGGTTGGGTTGAAGCATGAGCGGCCGTTTGATCGATCACAGCTTAGGCAGAATTGTTAAATTTTGGAGCCATTTGGACGGAGTCCACGGGCCCGTATTATTGAACTTGATAATGGGTTGTTGGGTTGTGATTTATGCATTAAATCATGTATTGTGATGTGTATGAGGCCGGAAATGGCCATGAAATTCGGGTTCCCAAAGTGAACCGATGATTGGATGATATGCCGTGAACAGTAACCCGAGGGTTTTACTGTTCATGTGAATAGTGACACGAATTAATTTTGTGTGAAAATGTGTTTGGTTGAGTGATTAAAGATGAATTCTTCGTGTTTACAGGTGATTAAGCTCATGAGCTAATTTTGATATAATGGATTGTGAAATTGCATAACATGTTTATTGTGATTTAAATTATGTAAATATATGCATGATGATATATTTGCATGTGTTTATATAAATTGTATTGGAATTGTCATGCATTCGTATGCCTTTGGGGCACCACTAGAGGAAACGATAGGAGTAGTGCATGAGGTGGTTTGTTGTGAAGAAGAGTGGTTTGGTTGACTAATAATAATAATTATCGAGTGTGTGAATTCTGATATAGGAGGGTAGTCCATATAAAATATGTCGATACGTCGGGTCGTGATTGATATACATCAGGTTGTCCTTAAAGATCATCGAGTCGGTCCACTACTTATATCGGAGGGTTGTCCACAAATAAAAAACAAATATCTTTGTTGAAAATAAGGTTTCTCATACATGGCTTAGGCCCGAGAGTGTGAGGAGTCGGTGAGGACCGGGGGTATGAGTTGAGTAATGTAGACCGGTCGGTAGGATCCGCAGCATTTACTTGAATGTATTATTTTTCGTGGGCATTACATAGCGCTGGGTGGAGGAAGTAACCCGTTTAGGGTGATTCCACTCTTGTGAATTAGCTCGCGCAGTCGAGGGTATATTATTTCGGTGCGGGGCCAGCGAGAGAAGCGACTCATCATAGAAGTCGCTTTAGAAGAAAGCAGTTTATTGGTAGTTTATGATGTATTACATGTATTAGAATTTTATAATTTTAATATATGTTGTATAAGAGAAGTAAATTACTAACTCTTGAAACTATGGTATATAGTTAGTGTATTTTGATGAACATTGGTACATGGGCCCAAGTGGCCATTTGTACTCATATTGAATTATATTGGATTGTTTGGGACATGTTTGTATTTGGGTAGAGCTCCTGAGTACAAAGGAGACTCTGCAGATTTACCTAAATGAATAGTGTCGGGTTACCGACATTCATGGCTGTCAGTTTGACGGGTAGTCAACGGACCCCCGGGATTTGGGGTGTCACACCTTAACCTATCAATTCCCACACATCTCAAGCCATTCATTTCAAACAATTTCAATGCCAAAACAATGGACGTTTATGGTCCATTTCCACTGTAGCTGGGAAATTTGTTTTACGGTCCACCCCAGCTCTCATGAAGTGGGCTATCCGTGGGCAGCCACTCATCAACATCGGTTCTTACATTCGTAGCCGTTTCCTGGCCTCGCCTGCCGAAACTTTGATTTGTACACTTAAATCATCACCCGAAGATGCTAACGGTCAGTGCCTTTGTATCACGGATACGTCAAAAGCAGGCTCTAAAATTTCCAACAATTCGGTCCCAAGATTTGGGATCGATCAAACGGCCCCTCACGGCCTTAAATCAACTCAACCATCAACAAAACACTTAAATCAAGAGTAAAACAAGTAGGATGAAACCCCTACCTCACGGAGTTTGTCAAAAACTCACGAAGCTTGGAATGCCCACGTGTAGTCCTCGTCGTGGGAACAACTTTGCTTCTTGGCAGAAAGAATTAGACGGTCGGAATCATCCGGGATCTTAAAGAGAGTTCTTGTGTTTCTACCATTATCAAAACCCTAACTACGTTGCAAAGCCCAGTTAGACCCATGCGTACCATTCGCCTTTTGTTCTTTCGTTTGGAGAATGTCACTGTTGTTATTTTATCTCTTTCGATAAACTTTGAATAATGTCTTAAGTGTCGGCACCTGGCAGATTTTGGCTTTTCTACCTAATGGCATCATGCCATGTGTTCGTAATGGGCCCGCCTCGAGCTGAAACGACTGAATATGATACTTAACATGTGGCACGTTGTGTGCCACTCAAAATGCGCCAGTGTCACGCGCAGATCTTTCGTTTCTCGAGAAAAGCGTCTGAGTGTATCTCGGGTCGACGTGATAGCTATATTTCGTGAGACGATTCTAACGGTGAAATCTGTTTCTTCATCCGAGATTTAGAAAAATTTTGGATTTTTACTGAAATTACGATTTTGCCCTTTTTCAGAAATTGGATTTTCTCAGGGTTTCACATTCTCCCATCCTTAAAAAGAATTTCGTCCTGAAATTCCACGCACATTCGCATCCAACCACGTGCATATGTAACCTCACCTAACTCTAAGACCGTGTCGGTATGACAACGGAGCTAAGGTCCCGATTAGTGACAAGCTTGCAGATGTTTGTCGACTCATCCGTGCGAATGACTTCAGCACCCGATATGTCTGCTGGGTCCACCATGAGCGAGAATCACGAGATCACGACTCACGATCCGACACCTCCCAACTGACTCTACTTTTAGATCCTAGGAAGAATTTCCCATCATCTCTCACAAAGGCCTCGACCCCAGCTCGAGCCTATCCTTGTGAGAATGCATTAATGAATGAGGTCTGCAGTGCATCGATTCAAAACGTTACTCCTGTCAGCCGAGTGGAAGGTAGAGCGTGCCACACATCGACTAGTCACGAGCGCTCGGTCTGGCATATAGCCAAAGACTCTGCCTCCTCAGAGACTGATGCGATGCCGTATGCGGTGGCGGCGATAGTAACACATCATCTCTGCCAGGCGGGCCGAGACTCGGCTTGCGAAATCTTGTGGTCGACCTCGACTGCGCTCACGACATTGGCTTTATGTGACCGTCTGCGAAGTGCCCAGAATCTTTGGGTTCTGCGGCACCTTGGAGCGATCTTGGTTCCTGACCCATACTAGAGGGTGGAGGAACAAACTGTGTCTCTCTTGTCCTCACAGTTGACTAGATAGCGATGTCTAACCTTGAGATGCACTGTCTGCGGGGCGATCCTTCCTCATATGTCAGGCTGGCGGTAATGGTAGCACACTATCGCCCGTTATGACTAGCGACCACCCAACTTCGTCTCACTTGATGATTGGGACTGAGGTGTCCAGCAACACCTTAAGTTCACGCCTCCCAAGTGGAGCCCGATCCGAGTCAGTGTCGAGGTGTAGGCATAAATAACACATCATCACTTTGCGACTAAATGTCCCATCTGGCCTTGGTCTGATGACTGGGCCGAATCACGAATATCCTTCGCAGCAGAAGTCTTCTACTTCTTTCTCGGGTTGGAAGAACATGGATCTTCCTTTCCTCTTAGTACCGGCGCCCATATCTTGGATGCCTCGTATGTAAATCCCAGCTCCTCCTCTCTACCTAATGGAGGATGATGTGCTTCTAAACGCTGGAGGTCGTTTGACCTGCCTTGGCTCACTATTGCACATGCTTGTGCGATAGCGGCGACTGCAATCCTACGACCTCGTGAGCTGGCGGTCAAGCCAGGTGGTGCGACCGGTACCTCGTGTAAGACGACCTCTACGTCCTCTACAGCCCCCAACCGTCCCACACATGTCAATGGCAAGTTAAAATTCAATGCAGTATCTCTAAGGTTACCCCAAGACACTATTCAAATATCAGAAAATATTTCATACATAATCTCCATGCATTCTATGGTAATGCAAGGCCATAATTCAAAATAATAAATCATATTCAACAAAAAATTTTATTTTAGAAAATTTCGTTTTAAAAGATTTTATTTCATTTGATTCGATTTTAATTTATTTTTAAAAATATTTTTATTTTATTTTATTTTATTTTCTCCTCATTCCTTTCATGCTCTTTAGAAAACAAAATACCTAAAAATATGTTATTGTATTTTTTCTCATTTTTGATAAATCAAATAAATTTATTAAAATTTATTTTATCCATTTTTACACATGTAGAACTAAAAAAAAAATTTCTTCACATAAATTTTTCATTTTAATTACGGACTATTTGCCCCGAAATTCTCGAACACTAAGGTTATATTTCTCATTACCCAGTGTTCAACGTTTTCCTATGCTATTCACCAAGCATACAATTTCAATCACAATTTACACACATGATCACTATCACATAACATCGAGCTCATGTTATACACACCATCACATCAAACACCATGCAGCGTATTTCTAATCTTGTCGTGACTTCCTAGGTAATCACATACCTAACCTACAGAGGCCACACCCAGTGGTGATGTTCTTATACCTCGATGACCATGGCCTAAGTCAGATCCTCAATCCCTGGGTTTTCATTTGCAACTCTTCTACACCCAGGAGTTCCCGAGGTATTCGTATACCTAAGCTGATACCAAGCTGTGGCCGCTAAAGCAGGGGTGTCCGTTGATGCTCCCACGTCGACGCGAATCTTCGTGGATGTCGGGTTACCCGACACAGCTCATGAAAGTGGGCGAGAGTACGGGAGCTCACACCTAAAATTCTGAGCACAGTCCCGACAATCTTAAGACCACATCGGGTTCATATCCAATTAAAATGAGTAAAAATGGCCACTTGGGCCTACATTAATATTCACGAAACAAACATATCTCAACAAAATATACTATTTGCCTTGATTCAAGAGTTATACATTACTCTTAATACAAATACATATTAAAATTTACACAATTCTAATACATATTATCCAAAAACAAAATAAAGCCATAACAGGCTTTTCTTGAAAATCGACCTTTAAAATGGGCCTTAACTACCGAGCGCTGCTGTCACGCGAAAAATATTCGCCGACGGGGGTATTGCCCGATGGTGGAATTACGCAAATGGGTTACTCGCTGAGATGCGTATGCAATGATCGATTTAAATACACCAGTAAATTCGTGATCTATGAATGTCTAAATGCTCGATCCATGTCTCGAGTCCTCACGGAAGCTCCCTACTTGCCTAAGCCGTGTATGAGAAAACGAATTTAGAAATAAAACTTGTTGTTCTCGAAAATACACTACGAATTCCCGGTAAAAATATGGGACTACCTACGAGGCGAATGTGTTGGAGAACTCAGCAGTCATGGTCCTCATTCAAAATGATACGTTTGGTGTCTCTGACCCCATTCTCCGGAAAATCATCCTGTGAAATTCCTTTCGCAACCATGTTTGTTTTTTAGAAAATTTATTTCATGCACTCACGCCTAATTTCTAGGTTACCCCGGTGCATTTGAAAATGCATTATGTTATTTCAACACATTCATACCAATATATCAATTATGCAATATTCTCAAATTTGCACTCATACACATGTCATTCAATATTAATCAACCATCACTCAAATTAGCTCACTTGAGCAAATCATAATTTCATCCCCAATAGCCTATACACACAATTATATTCCATATAATTGTGACATCATGTTAACACATCAAGCTTATACCTTAACCTATCAATTCCCACACATCTCAAGCCATTCACTTGAAGCAATTTGATGCCCAGCAAGCATGGGCGTTTATGGTCCATTTCACACTTCAGGGTATTTTTATAGTCCCTAAAACATAGCAAGTGGGCTGTCCGTGGGTAGCCCACTCATCCAACATCGGTTCTTCTTTGCGGAACCAAATTCCATGGCCATTCCCGGCCTCATACACACTAAAACACAATTTAATACATAAATCATCACCCAAGATGCCCAAACATTCAGATTACACTTGTCATGGGCTATCCCGAATGGAAACAAAATTTCCAACAGTCGGTCCCGAGATTTGGGGATGTCGAAACGGCCCCTCACGGCCCCTCGAAGATCAACTCAGCCATCGACAAAACAACTTGCATCGAGAGTAAAGCAATTGAGTTGAAACCCCCTGCCTCATGGAGTTTGTCAAAGCTCCTGAAGCCCGTCTTGCGTGTAGTCGCCGATCGTCAGAACAACTTTGCTTCTTGGCACGAAGAATTCCAGCGGTCCGTCGTTCGGGATCACAGAGAGAAGTTACTTGCCTTATTTCTACTGGCCAAAAATATGAACTGGCTTCGTTGCAAAAGCGGGTTCCATTGCGCATCTCCTTCGCCTTTTTGTTCTTTCAATTTGGAGAAATTATTATTTGTTATTTTGTCTTCGTTAAAGCTTTCAAATAATGCGCCAGTGTCCCTTACTCTTGGATTTTGACTTTTAACCCGATAACATCGTACCATGTGTTCATGGGCCCATATGAGCTCAACTTGATTAGATCTGATACTTGACACGTGCGGTATTTGCCACTCAAAAATCGCGTAAGTGTCGGCCGACGCTCGTTTCCTCGAAAAGCATTACAAATTCTAAGCGTCTCGAATTGACGAAATTCGACCCGTGATAAGTAGATTTAGCGGGGCGAGTCCAGCCACGGTGAAAATCAGTTTAAATCGTCAGAGATACGAAAAATTCCAATTACTACGAAATTACGATTTTCTTGAATTTTTCGTAAAATTGGATTTTTAGGGGTTTTCGCGTATTGAAAATATTACAGAAACTTTTAGAGACCTCATTAATGGAAGGTTGAAAAGTTTGAAGAATCCACACTTGTGTGGAAGATGAGTAGGGGGATTATCTAGAGTCTTAGAGACCTCTTGTAAATATATGTACATAGTGAGGAATTCTAAGAACTCTCTTGATTTGTAAAAAACCTTCAAGGTTACACACATTTCTATATGTGGTATAAATATAGATGGTGGCCTCATTTGCCAAACCACCAAAGTTGAGAGCTTTTTCAAAACATTGTATAAAGTTCTTTCTTCAATAGAGTTTCTTTCTTCCAAGTGTTCTCTTATGAGTTCTTTTACCATCTAAGCCATAGGTAGAAGCTGAGCATAGCAAGCAAGGCAAGTGGGAAATTGACTTAGCAACATCCAATGAGCAAGTTGTCAGTCTTTGTATAAGAGTGCTTGAAAGACTAAGTCGAAAAGTGACGTGTTGGTTTGATGATTGATCCGATGAGAAAAAAGAAAAAAAAAGAAATTTTTAAAGAATATGACAATAAGAAGCCTTCGGGGCCACTTAAGTCTAAAGTTTCAATTCGTTAAAGCTGCCTTAATTTTATGGGTATACGGGGGAAAAAAATCTTTATGGAGATTTGGTGTTTTCTATTATTGTCATGAAAACATCTTTATCTTCTTTCATAATTGATTGATTGACTCTCATGCTACCTTCCCCTTGCCTTCTTCCTTATTTTTTTCTCAAGAAAATGGAAATATCTTAATGCTAAGCCTCCTCACTGCCTCATAACTGGCTCAGGAGTCTAGGGCTTTTTGTTACAGTTTTTAAAGATTATTTTTTGTTCTCAACAATATGGAAAACACTTTTTTTTTTTTTAATTACGAAAAATAATGACACTTTAACATATTTTATCTCAATGTGTTTGAAATATTATTGACCATTGAGTTATTTCGAAAATACTAAGGTAGGAAAATTATATTATTTATGTTTTATTTTTAGTTTTCTAAATAAAAATCTCAAAAAAAAAAATAAATTAAAACTTACATATTTTTAAATTATATAATTTCATATATAGGAACCTGTGATATAACAGTCTTGAGGGTGCAGAATACGATGTAGTAGTCTTGAAGTTTGGAATCACGATATCACCTTACGGCCCCCATTGTAAGCGTCTTTCTTCAATAAGTGGCGGGGCTATCTTTGCCATATTGTGCTACAAAATGGCGATAATAACCAATTAATCCCAAAAAACCAGCGCAATTCTTTTAAGGAGTAGGGAATGGGTGTCTTAACATCCCACCTCAATTTTGGACTTGTCCCGCGACCCACGGCATATGGTTGGGAATCATATGTCCTAAGTACTCAATAATAGATTGGCCTAATTTTCATTTTTTTGCTATTATCAAAGAGTTGTTGTGATTCAGAAGCTGCAACACATGACTAAGATGGAGCTGGTGCTCTTCGAGAGTGCGATTGTATACCAAGATATCATCAAAGAAAATCAAAACAAATTTTTGCAAACATTCTTTGCACACCTCATTCATAAGAGATTGAAAAGTAGTAGGGGCATTGGTGAAGTTGACGGGCATGACCACAAATTCATAATGGCCTTCATATGTTCTAAATGCAGTCTTGGGAATGTCATTTGGCTGTACACGAATCTGGTGATAGCTTGAGCGAAGGTCTAGCTTTGAGAAAATAGAAGCTCCATGTAACTCATCCAAAAGCTCATCAATAAAGGGAATGGGAAACTTATCAGGAATTGTGGCTTTGTTGCGGACATGATGAGTCACACAAAATGTAACTCCAGCACTTTTGAGAACTAAGAGAACATGGCTCAGTATGGGTGGTGCTGAGTTATATCTTTGCCGGTCGACATTTCTTTCACAGGGCGGCTCAATTTCGGCCACTTTTTGAATGTGAATTGCTTGATATGGCGCACATTAACGGGGTGTACGTGCCCAGGCGCAATGTGATGGCATGGTCCTTGGTACGTCGAGGTGGCACCCCTGGAGGAGATTGAAAGACATACTGAAATTGATCCAAGATCCTCTAAATAGGTGCGAGGGAGGCGGCTACGTAGCGGCTCCATAACATCCTATGTGACTGGTCGGCGAGACACCTTCACCGGTTTCTCGTAATGCCTTCCACATAGCTTTTAATGAAACTAGGGAGGTGCTAAGAGTTGGGTCCCCTTGGAGGATTACCAACACTCCTCCCACTTGAAAATTGAAATCTCATTAAGAGCGTCTTCCAGTTTACTTGCATGCCCCCACAACGATTCTGACCACTACATCCACACAAAATAATGTCGAGCGCGCCCCGAATCAAGGCGAAAAATGCAAGAACATACTATTATCGACCATTTAGGTTATTTCCGGAACATACTACGATAAGGAAAATTATATTATTTATGTTTTATTTTTAGTTTTCTAAATAAAAATCTCAAAAAAATAAATAAATAAAAACTTACATATTTTTAAATTATATAATTTTATATATAGGAACACAATATAGTAGAGTCTTGAGGATGCGGAATGCGATATCAACAGGCCCCATTTGAAACTGTCTTTCTTCAATAATTCCGTCAATGGCCAGGCTATGCTGCCATATTGTGCTACAAAATGGCGATAATAACCAAGTAATCCCAAAATCCGTTGCAGTGCATTGGGATTGAGAATGGGCCAATGTAACATCACCTCGATTTTGGACTTGTCCGCGGTGGCGCTGGTTGGAGTGATGCGTCCAAGTACTGTCTGGGTGGCGAATTTTCATTTTTGCTATTATCAAAGAGTTATTTGTGATTCCGGAAGAATGCGCAACACATGGCTAACATGAAGAGTGGGTGCTCTTGAGAGTGCGCTGTATACCAAGATATCATCAAAGAAAACCAAAATAATTTTTCGCAAGCATTCATAACGCGCGCCATTCGCTGGGGCGAAAAGTAGCGGGGGCATTGGTGGTTGATGGGCATGACCGCCAAATTCGCTAATGGCCTTCGTATGTTCCTAAGATCCTTAGAATGTCATTTGGATGTACGAATGCGGTGACCAGCTTGGCGCAGTCACAGCTTTTAATAGAGCTCCATGTAACTCATCAGCTCATCGATAAAGGGAATGAGAAAACATCGAGAATTGTGGCTTTGTAGAGACGTGATAGTCGGCCTTAAAATGCCGACTCCACCCAGCACTGCTTGACCCAAAGAACATGAAAACAGTATGGGCGGGTGCTAGCGTATAATCTTGTGATCAACAAAACAAATAAGGGCGTGTTTGGAAAAAAAAAAAAAAGCTCTCCTGGCCCGAAATATCACGGAGGAAAAAAACCCACCTATCTGTTCCTTTATCCAAACATGCCGTAAAACTTACTAATGAATCTACCTTGCAATGGGGCCCACCAGGTCTTATCTCGGAACTTGAAATTAGGGAAGGGTTTCAGAATTCAGCCATTCACCTTATTAATTGTTTAGTTAATTTCATTTAATTATTTATACATTTTATGTGATTATTTATAGTCACACTACCATAATTGCAATTCTAAAATTTAGGGATACACTAACAATATTAAAACCCCGATAGCTACTCTTATCCATATCTTTAGACATCAAGTCTTAAATAAAAATCAGGGAGTGGGTCCAGTTTTTTTTTTTATTTTGACACAACTTTTCATTCAATTCAGTCAACATTAACAAGGGCGTGTACATACTTGAGTGTAATGTGATGACATGGTCCTTGGTACGTCGAGGTGGCACCCCTAGAGGAGATTGAAAGACATATTGAAATTGATCCAAAATCCTCTGAATGGGTGCAGGGGGACTGACTTCCAGTGACGGGTCCATAACACCTATGTGGCCTAATTCGGCCAAGACACCTTTACCGGTTTCTCGGAATGCCTTCCACATAACTTTTAATGAAACTAGGGAGGTGCTAAGAGTTGGAGTCCCTTGGAAGTTACCAACACTCCCACTTGGTGAATCCATTAACAGCGTCTTCCAGTTTACTTGCGTGCCCCCTAAGGATTTCAACCACTGCATCCCTAAAATAAAGTCGGCACTGCACAAATCAAGGGGCAAAAAATCCTACACTCTCTATATTTTGAAGAGTGAGGGAAACTTCCCTGTAGATGTCTTCACCTTTCACTGCCATTCCTGTGCCCATCAACACCCCACAACTAGTAGTGGCTTGCAAAGATATCCCCAATTTCTGAATCAATTTTGTCGAAATAAAAATATGAGTGGCCCCACAATCGATCATGGTAACAACTTCTTGATGAACAATTTTCCCTTTTAGCTTCATTGTTTTTAGTGCTGATAAGCCTACCATTGAATTTATTGACAACTCCGTGATCTCGTCCACATCAGCCTCTGGCATCTCCCCAGTATCAGGAATTCTCACGATGTCCTCCTTTGGAAACTCATCTTGCACCAATAGCACCTGCAGCTTTTTATTTTGGCATCGGTGACCCGACGAGAACTTCGTATCACATTTGAAACAAATGCTTTTCTCAATCTTCACCTGCAATTCTGCATCAGAGGGCTTTTTGTGGTTGAAGGAATTTCTTTGGCCGTAGGGACGAGCAGACAATGGAAGGGGAAAGTTCAAATTAGGGTTTGAAGGGGTTGTTGGTCGAGTCTTGTGGGTGGATATGGGTTTAATGAAGGGGAAACTAGCCTATGTGTAAATGGGCTGGCCTTAAATTGGGTGGAATGGGCTAATGGCTGGTATGAATGGGATAGTCCTCGCGGGCCAGGAAGAATAGACGAATGGGCTGAGCCCATGTTCCCTGTGCGGCCCAACCTTGAGCCCCCATTGTTTCCTTTGGCTGTACGCATTCCTTTCCCTTCAACTTTCTGAGCGAATTTCATCACCTCCGATAGTCCCATCGGCTTCATCGTTCTTAAGGCCATTAATGAATGTGAACTCTTGGATACGCTCTTGCACAGCCTCTATTGCTGCTGCTAGATGTCCAGAACTAGACCATCTTGCCGGAGCGATAGAAATTGTTCACAGAGGGTGCCTTCTTGTGTACATCGAAAGCGATCTAGGAGGCGTGTTTCCAGCACCCAGTATAGTATGGTCGCCTACACCATCTCGCATTGAAACTAAACCAGAAACTACTCCATCAAGATTAATGGTTGCTGCAACCAACTTCTCTTCTTTCGTCATCCCGTGCCCTAGGAAAAATCGCTCCACGCAAAAAATCCGTCCCTTTGGGTTCCAACCTTCGAAGATGGGCATCTCCAAACGCCGTGTGAGTGCTTCTATCCTACTTCCTTCTAATTTCATTATGATGTCGGTCTCGCTTATCTTCAGTGGTCGAAGGCTCTCTTCTGGCATGGAAACCTCCTTTCGTCCTATGGAACTTTCTTCGGGCCTAGCAGTTTCTAACCCAGATTTTGGGCCCTCGAGAATGGGACCCTTCTCCTTCTTGTTCTCCGGCGGCGCCCCTTTCTCTAGGTTTTCCAATTTCTGCAACATCTGCTCCATCCTCTCTAGTAGTGATAGTTTTTTCAACATAGAGTTACTTTTTCTTCAAGAGGACCCAATCTTTGCAAATCCCCTTTCATCGAGGCCATCTCTCCATGAACGTCACTCGTCTTCTCCTCCATAGCACGATTCTTCCATCTATTTTTGTAGCCATCAGTCCCAAAACACGATTGCTCTGATGCAGATGATAGGAATCTCAATTGAGAATGGGTAAACTGGATTATGCGTACAGAATAGGGGGGAAAACAATTCGAGAGGCTCCCATTCTCCACAGATCTCACACTCACCACAAAATTGTCCTGCCGACACACCCGACTCCCTACTAATAAAACTCAAAATAACTGACAAATATTCCCTCACTTGCTCTTCACACCTGCCTTTGGAATTTACGTCCACTACACCTTGAATATGTCAAATGAATAGAGGTCTCTATCAGCTATTATTAAATAGTAGGAACAGGGTTATACAGAAGTCTAGTAGATATAAGAAGCTACAAAATGGGGAGGTTGAGTCCAATGGTCATAATAATCTGCACTGTTAGTTTGGTACTAAAGTATTGCGATAAATGTTGAACACTTGATGTGGAAGCCATTAAGAAAGATAAAAACTAAGACTTTGATAGTGTTTTTTTTTAATCAAAAACATCTGTTTGCATTAAAAGAATCTTTCAGAGGTGATTACATGATAAGAAACTTGGAGTCTGACCTAGCCATTCCTCCGGACCTGTCAAAGAATAAGCAGTTCCAGCCAACAGGTGGGCTGCCATATTTATTCACTGGGAGCTACGGACATGCTAAACTGCATGTCTGAGAAGGCTTTTGCCATAGCTTTACAGGTGGGATCCATTCCATTCCCTTTTCCCCTCAAGCCTAGGGCTTAAGCTGCCTCCATGCCTTACCCTTATCAACAATCTCTCTTCCCCTCTCCGATTTCGTTTTCCATGGTTAATCTTTTCCCTCTATTTTGCATCCTTCATCCTCCATTCTTGCTTTATGAATTTCGATCACAATCTTGATATCTTAACTCTCATCACTTTCTTTGTCTCTTCATTCATTTAATCCGATACCAACCCTCACATGATTTTTTGCATGTTTGCATGTTCTGCAAGTTAAAACTTCTCAACTTCCTCCCCATCTACAGAGCCCTAACCTGCATGCTTGGCTAGCAGCAACAGGATTGGCGACTATCAACAGCAAATCAGCTGCCCAATATGCGCTTTGGTGGGTAAGATGAATACAAACTTTGTTGAATACTACACTCGCCTCTCCCTAGAGGACAGTGAGGAGGGGACAATGATTGTCAGAAAAGAGGCGCTTGCTGAACGACGGGCAGACCATTGTTTGGTGGGACGATTTATTTCAAACAAACCTATGAATGTCAATAATATGAAGAACACATTTGCATCGCTGTGAAGGCCAGAGATGGGTATGTTTGTCAAGGAAGTGGATAATCACCGGTTCCTGTTTAAATTCCATCATGTTTTGAATATTGGTAAGGTGGTTGACTATGGCCCCTGGGCCCTGGACGTTTGAGCAGAATCTATTATTGTTTAAGAAACTGGCAGAAAGTGAAGATTCGGATACCGTACCCCTAACATCAACGGAGATGTGGGTTCAAGTTCATAACATCCCTATTGGATTTCGGTCCGAATCTATATTGGAGAACATTGGGAATTATGTTGGTCAATTTCTGTACTCTGGGTCTACTAGCTACAAATTTTAGGAGGGACTCACAGTCGAATAAGGGTCTCGCTGGATGTTACTAAACACCATTGGGGGAAATGAAATGAAGATTAAAAAAGGAGGGGACTGGTTCTGGATTGAATTAAAATACGAAGGCTTAGCACTTTCTGTTTCATATAATGACATTCTTGGTCATCCTGATATAACGCAATCCATTAGTGTATGTGAATCCTGATTGTGACTGATAAAAGTTATGGTGTTACCCTCCGTGCTCCTAATCGTAGAGTTGCAAATCAAGTTGGGGCTAAATGGCTGAGAACAGAGGATCATGATGAAGGTGATGGGGGAAGAAAGGAGCTTTATGGTGAACAAAACTATCCACTCCAACAAACTGCAGTGCTGGGTAGTGGAAATGACCAGGGTTTTCGGTTAGGTGAAGGCATAATGAAGCGAGCTCTGCAACCCAGTGTGATGAGAGATTGTGGTCCTTCTAAATTGACAGTGGGACGGGATTTCAGTTGTACAAAGTCGAAGGAGGGGAGTTTAGTTGTTCTGGAAGTAAAAAGGCGACGTCAAGAGGATGGAATGAATGTAACTGTGGATATGGATACCTCGGAGGGGCATGTAGTGGCAACTTGCCCAGAAGTTTCTGCCCAAAAGCTATACCAAAAAAATTGCTTACAGGCAGGGTGTTTGAGTGATTCAGTTGATCATAACATCTGAAATGGCGTAGTGGTTTTGGATTGCATAGGGACCTCAGCCACCCTCATTGAAATTCTGGATCAATAAGAAGTTGATTCTGCGAAATTCAGGCTTTCTTGGTTTCATTTGTAGAGTTAGATGTCAGAATGTTTAAATGAGAGCCAAGGAACATACAGAGCCGTAAAAAAATGGTTTGCTGACCTGGATAGATTTTGTTCATATGTTATTTTCTTGGAATTTAAATGATGAGCAAGAAAACTTTTTGCAAGAACGTTATTATTAAAACAATTCTAATAACAATTTAGAGTCCACCGAGAAACAGAAAATTAGACTAAATTTTGATAAAGGAAAAAGAAAAAAAAAATCAAGGTAGTTAACCAGTAATCAAATAGGTAATTAACCAAGGAGATGAGATTAATGTAATCATTTGGGAATGAAACCAAGACAACATTAATCTCGCCCGATTGGAAGCTAAGAAAATGAAAATGAAAAAATCTCTCACCTCCTAGAACTTTTTCACCCATTTATTCCAATAAAACAAAATCATCCACTCAAAACATCCTAATTCAACTAACTGGCTAGAGGTTCAACAAAATTTCATCTCTAAAAATACTCAAAATTCTCCATCACTCTCTCCTTTTTTCTCAGCAGCCAAACGCCCATAGGAGGGATCTGAACGAAAGAGATCGAAGCTAAAAAATGGAAATTTCACCAGTTTAATGTCGCAAATGAGATCCTAATCATTATAATAAAAGCATAAACAAAACCATCCTAAATCAAATCCTAAATGAAACCCTAACGCCTTTAAATCGGTCCTTGAAAATGAGGCAGGATAAGAAAAAACGAGCGCCCGGAAGGAGAGGCGTTGAGATGCTTGTGCGTGCGACACTGGTCGGCCCAGGAGTGGGATTACGGTGGAGAAGGCGAGTGGGGATACGGTGGAGAGGAGGTGGGATCACGGTGGAAGAAAGCGGGGGAAGGGAGAAAATGGAGAAGAAAAGCGGGGGAAGGGAGAAGAAGATCGATCGGGAATAAAAGGTTCCCGATGGCGGGTCGTTGTGAGCGACGGCGGCTGGTTTCTGTCGGCTCGCGGATTGTTAACGTCTTGCGGCGTTTGAAAATTTTTAAAAATTGATAGCGTTGGCCAGCCGGCGCGTTACAATTCGGATTTGGTAATGACACTGGCGGCGTTTAATTTGGATTTTTATTTAAAAATGACTATTTCCGTACAAAACTCAGTCCTACCCATCCAAATGAGTGCAATGGTTTAGGGTGACAGGGCCCACAGCCCACCCTCGTGCAATTCGAGTCCTTAAGGACATGGTTCTGAAATTTAGGCCTTTCTTGGTTTTTCTTTGTGAAACTCTTGCACTGAGGGGCAAAACGTGTTCAGAGCAAGTGGTTTAATGGTCTTCATGTGGTTGATTGTTGTGGATACAGTGGCGAGTTGGCTCTTCTTTGGAATGACACAGATTCTGTTTCTGTTCTTGATTCTTCAAGGAACTTTATTGATGCCAAGGTGAGTTTGGAGGAGGGTGGGGTGTGGAAGTTCTGGTTTCTATGGGTTCCCGGAGAGGAATTAAAGAGAGTCATGGAATTTGAGTAGGGGACCTTTGCCTCAGATCTAAGCAGCTTCCTTGGTGTATTATGGGGGATTTTAACAATTTATTATCCCAAAGGGAGAAGTACATACCCACAATGGCTTATACATGGATTCAGAGAAGTGATTTCTGATTGTGGCTTACATGATCTAGGGATCCAGGGATCTTACTTCACTTGGAAACGATATCGGGGAACAAAGGAGTGGATTCAGGAGAAGTTAGATAGAGGATTATCTACAGGGTTATGGAGGAAATTGTATCAAAATGCTGAGGTTAGATCCCTTGACACGTCATCATCAGACCATCTACCTTTTTTATTGATTACTCAACCATGCTTTTATGTGCCGAAATCAAGAGTCTTTCGATTTGAGAATGTATGGCTCAAGGAAAGAGATTGTAGAGCTGTTGTAGAGCGTAGTTGGGCAGCGTCGGCTGGGTGTGAACTACAATATAAGATTGCATCATGTGCTCTTGAATTAGAGAAATAGGGTGGAAAATTGACGCAAGATTTCAAGAAGAGGTTGGATGGTTGCAGAATAAGAATGAAAAAACTGGGCTCTAGAAGAGATATTTGGAGTGTTAATGAATTTACTAGAGAAAGAACTGAATACCATGAAATTTTGGAGCAGCAAGAGTGTTTTTGGAAACAACGTGCAAAACAATATTGGCTTCGAGATACTGACTCCAATACCAGGTTCTTTCACCTTTTTGCCTCTTCAAGGAAAAAAACTAACAAAATCGTGTCTCTTCGTGATGCGTCAGAGGGAATCTGAAGTAGAGCAGGTTCATTCTATTATCTGTCAATAATTTAACTCATTATTTTCTGCAAGTACTTGTGAGATGACAGACGTCCTGGACTGTGTTAGAAGGACAGTAACAGAAAATCAGAATGATGATCTTTTGAGGCCTCTCGGTGAAGATGAAATTAAGGGTGCTCTTGACAGTATGCACTTGACAGAATGCACCCGGACAAATCGCCTGGATCAAATGGTAAGAATCCAGCTTTCTATCAGAACTTTTGGGGTACTGTGGGATTTGATGTTGTGCGCCTCTGTTAAGCTTTCTTTACTACTGGTATAATGCCTGCCCAACTAAACGAGACGTCCATAGTTCTGATCCTGAAATAGAAAAATCCAGAAACAATGGGGGATCTTCGCTCTATTTCTTTGTGTAATGTGGCTTACAGAATCCTATCGAAAATGATGGCAAATAGGTTAAAGAGTAATCTGCCTGGGCTTATTTCTGAAAACCAAAGTGCATTTGTTAGTGGTAGACTTATTACAGATAATGTTTTGATTGCTTTTGAAATTATTCACCACTTGAAGAGAAAAAGACAAGGAAAGAAGGGATTGGCAGCTTTGAAACTAGATATGGCAAAAGCATATGATCGAATTGAATGGGAATTTTTAAAAGCCATTATGTTGCGGATGGGCTTGCTGAATGGGTGTGGCGAATAATGGCTTGTGTGGAATCTGTGACTTACTGTGTGCTAAATGAGGGATCATTAATTGGTCCAATTCGGCCCTATCGTGGGGTTAGGTAAGGGGATCCTCTATCTCCTTATCTTTTTATTATCTGTGCAGAAGGGTTGAGTACCATAATTAGAAGAGAAGAGGTAAAACGGGCCATTAATGGTTGTCGACGAAGTGCTCTTGCAGTAAGTCACTTGTTTTTTGCAGACGACTGCTATATTTTCTTCCAAGCATCTATGACAGAAAGTTCAAATGTTAAGTCAGCTCTACAAGCCTATGAAATGGCCTCCGGACAAAGGATTAATCTACATAAGTCCTCTGTTATGTTTGGTCCATATGTTGCAGCTGAAACTTGTGACCAAATATGCCAAGTGCTTGGTATCCGTGGGGTATCAAATCAAGGTCATTACTTGGGGGCTCCATCACTCATCAATCAAAACAAAAAAGAAATATTCATCTACGTTAAGGATAGAGTTGAGGATTCAAGGATGGAGAAATAAAATTGCTTTCTTTCTCAGGTAAAGAAATTTTTACTCAAAACAGTAGCCCAAACTCCCATTATATTTATGAGTATTTTCTTATTACCGTAGAGTTGTGTGTTGATATTGAATGAATGATAAATGCATTCTGGTGGGGAAGTAAAGGAGAAGGAAAAAAAGGAATTAACTGGATGGCATGGGATCGTTTATGTAACCCAAAGAAGTTTGGTGGATTAGGCTTTAAAAGCCTTAGAAATTTCAATCTTGCAATGTTAGCAAAGCAAGGTTGACGTGTGTTGATGGAACCACAAACTCTCTTGGCAAAATTGTTAAAAGCACGATATTTTCTAGGTGCTCATTTTTGGAAATAAGAGTGAGCAGCCCCAGTTATGCATGGTGTAGCATTCTGGCAGCACGTGATGTGGTAAAAGCAGGAATTAGAGATAGGGAATTTGGAGTGTAGAATCTGTAAGGGTATGGTACAGTCCGTGGCTCCCTTGCACTGGTAATGGAATGGTGTGTACTGCTATACCCGAGGGGTTAGCAGATGCTACGGTTATCAATTTAATGAGGAATGGTTCCAGGGAATGGGATTTAGACTTGCTGCGGGATTGGTTCGAAGACCAGGACGTAAATCTTATATGCTCTATTCCTATTTCGCATAGGATAATCCAGGATGCTTGCTACTGGCTTTTTGATAACAAAGGGGTATTCTCGGTTAAGAGCTGCTATCGATTTCTACAAGGAGAGATATCTCAACAGGGGGCTGGCTTATGGCAGAAAATATGGAAGGTAAAAGTGCATCCTAAGGTGCGAAATTGTATATGGAGGGTATGTGCTGGATGCTTACTGACATTGGTAAATTTAAGTTTCAAGCATGTTCCTCTTAATACAGTTTGCGTTCAATGCCAAAGCGAATAGAAAGATGAGTTACATGTGTTGTTTAGATGTCCTTTGCTGCTAACAGTTGGGCATTATCATGTCTTCAGTTTCCCACCACATATTCACTCTATAGGGAATGGATTTTCTCATTTCTTGTCTCTATTAATCCATGGACAAGGGGGCTTTAGTTATGATGATTTGTTGGAGACTTTGGAGTTTTAGAAATAATAAGGTATGCGGTACAGAAAGGTCAGTTGTTAGCTTAGCAGGACAAATGCTACTCCAATGGCAACAGGCACAAGTATGTGAGTACCCCATTACATGAGGACCAAAGTGATGCAAGATGATGGGGATATGGTATGGGCGAGAGACCAGAAAATGGTTGGTATAAAGTGAATGTGGATGCTGCTTTGTTCTCCTCACAAAAAAAAATTGGGTTGGGATGTATAGTGAGGGATTCTCAAGGGTAGGTTATTATGGCTCGGGAAACTACCATTACAGGTTCATTCTCCCCTCAAGAAGCTGGTATCGGTGTTTGGGAAATCTTTCATAGAAGCAGGAAAAGGAGTTGACAAATGCATTGTTGAATCATACTCTCTTCCGATGATTGAGGGAATTAGACTTTGATAGTGTTAAGTGCATTATATATAAAAAATGAAGACATCAAAGGAGGAGTGGGACTAATGCTTGTTTAAATTATGTAATGAAAATCGCAATAAGGTTTTAAGGTAGTCCTTGAGTTTTGGAACATTCAGTGATCAAGGCATGTTGAAGAGAGAGATCTGGATATCAGATAAAAGGAAAATGGCAGTCTACTAATCCAAAAAGTTTAATCCATGCTTGACTCAAAGGTTAAAAGCAACTCCCATTATAAGAAGTCTGATGAGGTAAAAAAATGAATATTTGTAATAACTTCTCCAGGTAATTTGCAATAGCCCATTAAATGTGGGTGTTGAATGCGCGCGCCTATGCTGCATTTTACCTTCAGCTTCCCTTCACTTTGTAGCGTAGGGCCTGACTTTTGACTTGGTACATTGTGTTTGTATTGCACAATACAAGGGCATGATGTTCCCGAATCAAAGGATGATGAAGGTTTAGTCCAAAAGAAGGCATACAAAGTTCTTTCCATTATTAGTAATTTTTTATTGCAAACTCTTATTACTGATGTATGTTTTCATTATGGCACCTTTTTTTTTTGGCATTCTGTATGTACTTCCATACAATATTAACACATTCTACGCATATTGGGTCAAAACACGGGCACAACTTTTTTGCACGTGGCTGTGTGTGTGTGTTCCTGAGACGAAATTTAGGGCAATATGTTCCTAAATCGTAGGATGGTGAAGGTTTAGTCCAAAAAAAGGCAGACAAAGTTCTTTTTGTTATTCTCAAGGTAATTTTTTATTTCAAACACTTATAATGTGATGCCTCTTTTCGTTATTGCACCTTTTTTGGTTTGCATGTTATCTATACTTTCATACAATATTTACATTCTCTGGTACATTGATCAATAACATGGATAGCTAAAACAAGATGCATCCTAAATGGTTTCAATTAGGAGGCGACTTGGAGCTTTGTTCTTTGCATTCATGTTGGATATTGCTTGCTGTTAAAAAATTAATAGTTTCAGTTGATCACAGTTGGGTCATCTTTTTTCAATGTCATGATATACAAACTTCAGTATTTATCAAAAAAATGATATACAAACTTCAGTAATTAGTAACATGTGATACTTTCCTTTTTGTAAAGTTCAAGGAATTGCTCAAACTTTTGATTGAAGTGATGCCTTTCTGTTATTTTCTGCTAAACATCATAGCTTGGATTGTTTGTACTCTTTAATATTCATGCAATCAAGGTGAATAAAAACATCATTGACATTCCATATTTTAGAATCGTATGTCCTCATGTTATATTGATTGTTTAGTATGCAAATACATGCACTTAGATTGACTCTATACTTAGTTAATATGTCAATCTTCCTAGCCTTATAACCTATACTTCTCCCTAGGTGAATAAGAGAGAGATATGATATATCATTAGTTATTTCCTAATTCTAATAATCCTCGCACTGAAAGAGGTATTTCCTACATTCATCAACTATAGAGCCTTATTTAAGTTTGTTGGGATGGTTATTTTTCTTTAGCAGACTGTTGAACCATTAATGTTTTTTAGTTAATGTGTCCTATTGTTTAATAACTTGAAAATCCAAATTAACATTGCAACTCCACATTGTGACCCCATAATTCTCAAAAAGGAAGTATGCTTTAGACATTCGAAAGAAATTAGTATGCTAAACTGACTTGTAGGTATCACTCAACCATATATCTCTTTCCTTGTGATTGTTGTTAGTCAGTTCTTATAGTCACCTTGTAATAGCCATTATGAGCTGTGATATGCATTCTTTGATAAACAACAGGTTGTGATGTGTTATTTGATAACAAAGGCAATACCTAGATTGTTGGTTACATAGATGTAGACTGAGTTTGTTCACACAAATGAAGAGGGTGATGCAGCTCAAATAGGTGGTCATGGGGAAGAAGTTTAGATAGGAAGAATCATCCTTTGCCTCTTGGAAGGCTTGGGTAGCTAACATATTGTATATGAGGATCTCCTTCCCGCTAGAGTTTGAGAATATTGAGTGATATACCGACTTAGTGGAGGAGGCGTAGCTCTAGGAGGAGAATCCGATGGAGTACCATTAGAAATCTCAACTATATTATCCACATCTAACTACGAACTCGTGGTAGCACTACCCTTTTTTGAACCATTGCTTTGGGGTGTGAAAGATGGAGAATTCTAGAAAATAGGATTGTCGGCATGATTGGACCGTGGAGGATGATCGACGGGTGGAACAGTTGGCACTGGTGAGGATGGCTAGGGTGCTTCTCACTTGGCTCTCTAAAACTCGTTTGAAATGGCAATGGACGGGAATGAACAATGAACTAAAGAGGGGAGAAGATGAGTAGTTGTGTGCCCCTTTTGTGAATTTTCACGAGTAAAATGGATTTTGCATTTGGCTCTAGCATTTAAGTAGTTCGCAAATGGATAATGAATTTTTTAAAACCCATTGCAAATTTGGATAGAGGGGTACTTCTTTAACTATAGGCATCCCAATTTTCAAAGCCCGATTCGAGAATTACTGCGAGGGCATTGCGAAAGTCTCTAGAGAATAAATTTTCAGCTTCCCTTATATTCCAAAATACTCTTTGCTTTCTAGGAAACTTTGCTTCACCTCCAATGATTAGATACAAACATAAAAATAACACCTAGATATCATAGTTGTGAAAGGCGCAAGGCGCAAGGTGCACCATGGCGCAAAGGCCTCTTGGAGCCTTAAGGCGCAGACTTTTTTATGTACGGTGCACCCCCATTTTACATATATATTTTTTAAAAATATAATCAAATATAACAATCATTTATCATCAAATATCATCTAAAATATCAATCCAATCATTAAAAACACATAAACAATACCTCTAAGCATAAAAATTCATAAAACATGTCAACAAATCTAACAAATCCAAACTCCAAAGTTACTAAAAATCTATAGAAATTGTCTATAGAACATGTCAACATGCAAACACATATCCCTTGTCCAAATTCATAAAACATCAAACAAGCACATTAAGATAACTAATTTGTCACAACAACCAATCCTCATTCATCCTCCATATCCACATAATGATCATCATTATCATTGTAGCCTTCCTCATCCTCCTCATTTCCCCAATAATCCATTTCTTCATCTTCATCTATTAATGAAAGAGAAGGCATGGGTTTAGAGCTTGAAGCTGTGTCATTCCCCCTTGATAATAGCAACATGCTTGAGCTTGCTCTAGCTCTAGTATCAAATCCAGGCTCCTTAACTTCACTTTCTCTAGCAACATCACCCCATGTCAAGTCATCATCATCAAACACTAAATCATCTTGTGCATCTACATGGTCATGAGAATCTTCATCATCCATTCTTCCTATAAACCACTCATTGCTCTTATCAATTTCTTTCAAGATTATTGGGTTAATGGTATCATGTTCATCGTATCTTTTCTTCAAGGTTCAATTATACTTGATGTACACCAAATCATTCAAACGTTGGTGCTCTAATTTATTCCTCCTCTTGGTATGGATCTCCAAAATTTATAAGCACATAAATTCTTTATTACTCATATTTGATATTTTTTAAACTTTTTAAAGTACATAATATTACTTACGTTTTCAAAGATACTCCAATTCCTTTCACAACCTGATGCACTACATGTTAGGCTAAGACCCTTCACGACATACTTTTTCAAATTTGGGCGAAGCTCAAATAAGTCCACCATTCTTTTTGTAATAGATATAATATGATATAGTGATGAAATTCGAAACAATTTACCTATTTTCTAGTATCTAAAATATAATATAATAAATTAGATAAAAAAATTTAAGTAACTAACCCAGTGCTTTGGTCTTCCTTTTAGTAATAACTGAGTCCATTCCAAATACTCCTTCGGCCTTTATATATATATACTCAATTCGTCCACAACTTTCTTTCTTGTATCAACATCCTTTATCAACCTTTCAACGCATTTATATAATTGTCACATAATGGCTTCATTATGCTCCAACTCTGGTTTATCATAGAAGACTTCTGGATTCAAGAAGTATCCAGCTGCGTGCAAAGGCTGATGAAGCTAAATCTCTTATCTCATATCAACCTATTATAAGAGCACCCAATTTGAATCTCCCTTTTGAAGTGATGCGTGACACTAGTGACCAAGCTATTGGAGCCATCCAAAGCAAAGAGAAAAAATAAAAGTTTATATGATCTATTATCCAAGCAAAGCTCTTAATGAATCTCAAAAGAACTACACCACAATAGAAAAGGAGTAGTTTCTTGTAGTGGTTCTTGCCCTTTGACAAATTGAGTTCATATTTGGTGGGATCTCCTATCGTAGTCTTCACATACCATTTAGCTCTTAAGTACCTTCTAGGAAAGCAAAGTGCCAAAGCAAGACTGACTAGATGGATACTTTTACTCCGAAAATTCAACATGTAGATTAAGGTTAATAAAGGAGTGAAAAATGTGATAGCATATCATCTATTTAGACTCTCTCTTGACATGTTCCTCCTAGTGGACCAATTAATGAAGACTTCCAAGATGAATCTCTCATTGAAGTCACCGCTACTCCTTGGTATGCCCAAATTGAAAATTATTTGGTCATTGAGGAATTACCTCAAAGAGTAGACTGATCGAATCATGATTTTATGTGTCCAAAATACATTTTTCTTTTATTTTAATGAGTTTTTCCTTTATAAATATTATGTGGATCAGTGATAGGAAATGTCACACGATGATGAGTAGCTAGGGTTCTTAAAGCAAATGTCATGGAGCTTAAATAGTGGAGGGACATTTTTTTCAGATGTGAAACTTTTTGCAGTTGTAAATCATATTTTATTATTACTGCTGTTCAGAATGAAATTCATATGCCAAGAAGTGCAAGATGCGGGGTAAAAGTTGACAGGGAAATATGACACTAGAGCCCATTGTGAGTGGATATTGGACGTTGAGAGTTGGCTTTATGTGACCACTTCCATTCCATTTGGCTAATCTCATTTTAGTGGGATTAAACTATATGTCTAAGTGGATGATGGTTATTTATTGTTTTGGATAATGACCCTTTAGTGGTTATCAACTTCTAACTAATATAACATTGTTTCTAGAGTTTGGATGCTAGTCCATTGTCAAAGTGATTTAGTGATGGTTTTGTATGTATTGAGATATAGATTTTTAAGTAGCCAGATTGAAGCATATTGTTGGGATATGTCTGCGAAGCAGCGATACGGTTGGACTTTGACTGGAATTAGTGTGCGAGAAGTTGGTGGAGCTGGCGTGGAAAGATTAGGTATTGAAACTTGTTGATGCTCTTTGGGGTTATAGAATCTCGCTTTCAAAACTATCCTTGCATGTCTCCTTATTGCTTTGTATTTGGGAATACTTGTCACCTACCTTTGAGCTTGAATACAAGGCATGATGGGCGTAAAAGAAGATCAATTTTGACATCCAAGGAGCTGGACTCAAAAGATTCCTTGACATAAATGAATTGGAGTATATAAACTCTAAGATTGCTAAGACAAGGTTGAAAAGGTGGCATGATTAAAATGTCTTGAGAAGGGAGTTCCATCAAGGCCAAAAAGTTCCTCTTGTATGATTGAAAGCCACATATGTTTTCAAGAAAATTGAGATCAAGATGGATGAACCCAAATTTTACTCAAATAGTGCACTCCCATTGAGTTGTTGAAATTTGTCATCCAAAGCATGGGAACACTTTCAAAGTTAATGGACAAAGACTCAAACCATTTGAAGCCTATGGTGCAAGAGGAGGAACTTATCCTCCTTGAACCTCCCTCAACATGACCTATTTCGTTTTGTGGGCTTAGTCTTCCTTAAGGCTAATTGGCTCGTATTCTTTTACTTTTCATTTTTCTTATTTTATTTTCTTTATTTCTCACTTTGATATATTTTTCTTTTTTTTTTTAGCTCAGTTTAGATTTTTGATTTTTTTATGATTTTAATTTACTTTTTTGTGTGTTTTTGCATATCTTGGTGTTATTTTGTTTGGATCTAATTATTGGAGGGTGAATGCAAGTTTCCTAGAGAGCAAAGAGCATTTTGGAAGATAAGATAAGTTGAAAATTTCTTCTCTGGAGACTTTCGCAGGGCCCTTGCGAAATTTTGCAAGTGGTTTGCAAAATTGGGATGGCTATAATTAAAGAAGTACCCCTTTCGTCCAAATTTGCAACAGGTTCTGAAAGTTCGTAATCCATTTGCGAATTACTTAAATGCTGGAGCCAAATGCGAAATCCATTTTACTTGTGAAAATTTACAAGAGGATGGGCATAGACTATTCATCTTCTCCCCTCTTCGCTTCATTGTTCATTCTTGCCCATTGCCATTTCAAACGAGTTCTTGAAAACCAAGTGAGAAGAACCCTAGCCTTCTTCACCATTGCCAATCATTCCACCCATTGGTCATCCACCACCGTCCAGTCATGTTGCGAATCTTATTTTCTTGAATTCTCCATCTTTCACCCCCAAAACAATGGTTTGATAACAGGCAGTGCTACCACGAGTTCATAGTCAGATGTGGATGATATATTTGAGATTTCTAATGGTACTCAGTCGGGTTCTCCTTCTAGAGCTATGCCTCCTTCATTGAGGCAGTATTTCACTCGCTATTCTCAAACCCTAGCGGGAAGGAGACCCCTTGTACGATATGTTAGCTACCCAAACCTCCTTCCAAGAGGCCAATGATGATTCTCCCAGGTGAAACTTCATCCCATGACTACCTTTTTTAGTTGCATCACCCTCTTCATTTATGTGAACAAACTCAGTCTACATCTATGTAACCATCAACTTAGGTATGACCTTTGTTCTAAATAACACACCCTGACATACATTTGCATATATATATATATATATATATATATATATATATATATATATATATATATATATATATCCAAAATCATATATCAAAGCTCCTAATTAATGGCTATTACAAAGTGACTATAGGAACTAACTAGCAATAATCACAAGGAAAGAGATATCTAGTCGAGTGATAGTGAGGTAGTTTAGTTTACTAACAATAATCCTGTGAGTTGTTTGATTCCTAAGATCATGCAAAGATATGGCTAGGTGTTGGATGCAAGTTGTTTTATGAAATCCCCAGCATATTGCTAGACGAGAAATCTTGTTTTGTTCTGTTAACACTTAAAAAGTTCATCAGAAATAAGTAAATCTGATATCGTGATTCTGGTACCTCTATCTGCTTGAAGAAGCAAACCAGTGAATCTGTTCCTAGCAGATTTGAAATATCTTCCTGAGTGATAAACCCACAAACACCCATTTGAAAATTTCAAGACTCCTCTCACCAATGTTTGAGAGCTTTGTGTTGAGTTGGGGGTTAAACATTGCTATAGTTCCTGGCAGCTAAGCGTAAATACAGCAGGGAAAAGTGACAGAACTTTGCTTGTGGTCTTGAGGTTAATTCACCCTTGTTAGAAGCTATACTCATAATCAAATAGCTGGAAATAAGAAAACATGCCTGCTGACTATGCAACATAGAGTAGGCATTTTGGCTTCTTCTGGCTATTAATCTTCTACATATGCTTGGTACTTAAGTTAAACTCATTTTCTTTTTCATGTTATATGAAACACCATATCATCATCACCACTATGTTTGTTTTTCTGGCTTTTGTTTCTTATTGTATTATGGTGTTATTTGTTATTCAATTGGGCTTTCGTTGCTAGTCATATTGTTCAAGGATAGGGAGAATCATATGAGAAAGGGTGATATCTGCAGCTGTCCTTGATTGTGCACATGGATTCAGGCAAGCATCACAGAATTGTTGGCACCGATAGAACATCAGAGAACTCTTTTAGGATACTTCTGCACATATGTGAATTTTGCGTTTGCTGTGATCTGTGGTAGAACACCACAGCACTTAGTTGTTGGTGGTTTGCAGTTTGAAGACTGTGCTGTGAGTGCTTTACCAAGATGCTTTTGTAGAAGTTGGAAATACCAGTTATATTCTGTCTGTGTAGTATTTGTTTGTCCCTACTGAATTTTTTTTTTTTATAATTTTATAATTTTTATTTCTGGACTAGATTTTGAACATGGACCCATACCCTTGCTCGAAGTTTTTCTCTTTGTTGTAATGGATGTGTTAATGGTGATATGTTAACACTCATCTGATCTAAATTATTAGTGCATTCACGAGATAATAGTGTAGATGCAATGAGACATACCTGTCCCCGCTCCATATGTGCTTGTGAGGAGATTTCTTGAATTGGTGTGCAGCAAAGAGAGCACATTGCTTCCGGTTGCTGAATGAGAGAGGGTAACAAGCGGGCGAGGATCTTTGGGAGAAACTATGCTTATTGGAAAGGCAACATCTATATGGGCTCAGTCTGCCGTCAAACCAACCAACAAGACTGGAATGCTCGGATTTTTCTCATAGTAACAAATCTTCATGATTCTAGCTCCCAATCTTTTCAGTCTACATAAATGATGATGATAGCTTCAAGTTTTGCAGGACTGGGTTCGAGAGACTAGTAATGGATTCAAAGGTTCAGATTTAGCAAACCAATGCACTCACAGGTGAAAAAACGATCCATTTTAGAGAAAATTTTCAGGTTTTTTTTTTTCTTTCTTTGTGTTTAATTTATGATCATGCCCCGTCTTTTCACTTTAGCATAATTGATATCCAGATACAAGATCTACGTAGAGCGAATCACATGGTTAGTGAGTGAAAAATATATTTTGGCTTGTAATAGAGGTGAACCCAAACAGGTATTCTCCAAGGTGATATAAGGCTGACTGGGAGAGGGAAGGCTATGTGTTGCTAATGATTCTATCATGCTGAAGGATAATATATCTTGCAACTGGTAGATGACACAACACAATGACTGGAATTCATTTGCTCTGCTGAAATCGATGTTGGTTCACGCTACATCTCATCACTATTGTGCCCAGGAAAAGACTGGCTGAATTAGGATAAGTTAGGATCAAAAAACTCGATTTTTTGGCTTACATTTTGGTTCTCATCCTCCCCAGAAAAGTTATGTAAACTTGTACACTTATTGATGGATAGAAGTTAAATATACTATACCCAATTGTATTCTTTCAATTCTGAGAAATGAAAAAGCTTTTCTGTTTGCATAGTAGAACTTGTTTCCTCCTGGAAAATTTCTATTGTCGGAAAGCGAATTTTTCTCTCTGATATGATATATCTAACAGGTTAAAATGTAGAAGATGGAATGTACTCATTTCCAGTTTCATCCCAAAAAGATGAAAATTTGGCTTATAACATTTGGCTTGATAAAAAAAGCACTCCCTTTGTCTGACATTGGTTGGAAATCATAAGGTAGGAATGATAATTCATCTTGTTTATGTAGAGTTTGGAAATACCAAGGTTATATTATGTCTCTGTGATTATTTGTTTGTCCTAGAAATTTTTTTATAATTTTATTATTTTTAGTATAGACTAGACTTTGAACATGGACTCATACCCTTGCTCAAAGTTTTCTCTTTGTTGTATTGGGGTTTATTAGGTGATGTATTAATTTTTATCTTGTCATTCAATTACATTTTGGATATATGATTCCACAGGAAAAATTAATGGTCAATGTACTACAATTGAACATGCATGTCCCCACTCCATATGTGCTATGAGGAAACACATTCTTCCCGATTGCTGAATGAAAGAGGGTACTCAGGCAAAGTGCTTGGATAGACAGAGAACCTAATAGCTGTGGAAAGCAACATCTATAGTAAGGCTGATCTTACTCAAACCGACCAACAAGAATGAAATATGATTTCTCTCATAGAAACAAATCTTCATGATTCTAGCTCCCAATCTTTTTAGCCTACATAAATGATGCTGATAGCTTCAAGTTTTGCAGGACTGGGTTCGAGAGACTAGTAATGGATTCGAAGGTTAAGATTTAGCAAGCCAATGCACTCATAGTTGAAAAAATGATCCATTTTGGAGAAAATTTTCAGGTTTTTTTTTCTTTCTTTATGTTTAACTTCTGATCATGACCCGTTTTTTTAACTTTGGCATAATTGTTATCCAGATACAAGATCTACGCAGAGGGAATCACATAGTGGAGTGAGTGAAAATACATTCTGGCTTGTAATAGAGGGAGGCAAAGTTGCAGCCCCGGTTGCTGCTCACATTCCTATTTTGCTGAAGGATAATATTGCTGCAACTAAGGACAAAGATGAATACAACAGCTGGGTCATTTGCTTAGCTTAAATCAGTTTTGGTTCATGCTACATCTCATCACTGTTGTGCCCAGAACTGGCCAAGGTCGGATAAGTTAGGATAAAAAAACTCGGTTTTTTGGCTTACATTTTTTTTCTCATCCTCCTCCCCAGAAAAGTACTATAAACATATACAGTTATTGATGGATAGAAGTTATATATACTATACCCAATTGTATTCTTTCAATTGTGAGAAATGAAAAGGCTTTTCTGTATGCGTAGTAGAACTTGTTTCCTCCTGGAAAATTTCTATTGTCGGAAAGCAGATTTTTCTCTCTGATATGATATATCTAACAGGTTAAAATGTAGAAGATGGAATATACTCATTTCCAGTTTCATCCCAAAAAGATGCAAATTTGGCTTATCACACTTGGCTTGATAAAAAAAGCTCTCCCTTTGTCTGACATTGGTTAGAAATCATAAGGTGGGAACGATAATTCATTAATCAATTAAAATCCAATCAATTGAAGGAATAATTGCATGATCATTTGTCATTTGTCAGTATGAATCTAGATCTCCCTTGTTTAGATTCTTCTAAGGAGACCATTGATGAGAAGATTGATCATTATCCCAAGCGAACATAATGTTAAACATAAGATGTTACCGCCTCTTCTATAAAAAAATGAAAATGTATCCAAATGTCTCCCAAGTTTTTGATATTGATATGTTTATGTATAGTTTCCAAGATATGACATTTTCTATTTCAAATTATAATAAGTTATTATATATATTGATTGGAAAAGTGTTGATTAATGAATCACTAATATTGCATTATTACAAAAAAAAAAAAGTAAAAAGGAAAAAAAATTATTTCAATGTCATAACCAAGATTACATTTATAATGGCAAAATAGATTATTTACTCACATAAAAATGTAAAAGCCATTTTCAATAAGCAACACATAATAAAATGAGAGTGAAACAAGTTAACTTCTTTGTGCTCCTCGCCTATGTGTACTCCTTTTATTCCTTACGATCTTCTTGTGAATGTTCTTATCAATAATCCACACAAGCCATTCAGGTTTTTCGCTTAAGAAAATGAGACAACCAAGAGAAAACCCAATTACGAGTCCACATCCATATCCCATCAATGTGATTTTCCAATCAAATCCACTTTCTTCTATTTCTTGTGAAGGCTCTAGTACTTCATTAGTTGTACATCTCTTCGATAATGGAAATCCACATAATCCCGAGTTTCCGTAGTATGAATCATTTCCAAATGTTTTGAGCGGTTGCCTTGAAGGTATAAAACCGTGCAAAGATGATTTTGAGAAATATTCAACACTTCAAGAACGTCAAACTTGTTGGATTAGCAGGGGAATTCGCTCAACTTGTTTGAGAAGAAGGTCCGAGTTCAAGCGTCTTTCAAATTTTTGAAAGATAATGGGATGTGTCCTGTGAGGTAGTTATGAGACAAGTTGAGCCCTCGAAGTGAATTAAGATTACCAATGCACTCTGGAATCTCTCCTTGGAATTTATTGCTGGACAAATCAATTGTTGTGAAAGTATTCAAGATTTTCACAAATTCAATCTCCAACCCTTTTATCGTCACCATAATGGAATCTTGATAATAAGCTTCCCCCATGTATTTTCTTGTCATGTTGCCTTCATCTATATTCATTGTTGCTTTCAAACTTTTCAAATACATTTCAGGCAAGTCACCCTCAAAATCATTGTGAGCAAGATCAATGATTCTTAGGCTCATGAATGGGGATTTGATTTTGGAAAACCCTATATAACCATGGAAGCTTGATTAGAGCGAAACAAGAACTTGCGGCTTTGGAAGAGCTCTGACCAATGGGAAACGTATCATTTATCTTGTTATTTCCAATGTCTAGAACTTAAAGTTCTCTACAAATGATCAAAGATAGAGGTACTAGCCACTCAATTGATTATTGTTGAAGTCGGGAATCACGATAGAATTGCCCTTCAAAAATGTTTGAGGAATGATGCCATGAATTGATTTCGCCGCAGAATTGAACAGAGAGATCTTTGCTAAAATTTCCCAAACAATGAGGAAGCATGCCACCAAAGTTGTTATGAGACAAATCTAGAATTTGCATGG